>JAUUDZ010441042.1:0-13133 GCA_032361705.1 Panulirus versicolor
TTGGGAGAGTTAGTGACAGCCGCGTAGTGAGCTAGCACTTCTGTGGTTGTCAAGTTGCACTCCTTTGACCCATTCTAATATTCCTACATACTGCTTCTACCAAATGCTCTTGCCTAAATGTTTATACCTACTACTGTGTATTTTCTCTATTTATCAATATCTCTGATGCCTTTTCCAATTAGAACTCCCTCAAAGAGGTGGCCATGACAACAGAGTCTCTTTAACCAAAGAACTTCATTGCTGCTTGTTAGCCTTTAGTGCCTCACCCTGAACAGGCTACTGGCAGAGGGCAAGTCTAGCATAGTGTTTGCAGAGGCTCCTACCTAATGTTCCTAATGACTGCTCTTGTCTAATGCTCCTGCCTTCTGCTACCTAATGTTCCTTCCTAAATATTCCTACCTACTACTTCTTTCTAATACTCCCACCATTTTGCCAAAAGGTAGGGCTAGCACCTAGTGTTCCCTGCAGGAAAATCTATAGTTATGAAGAATCAGCTGCGTGAATTAAGTGTTTTCAAGTGTTACACATGACAAGAAGAGATTGTATGTTTGTGGACAGAATGCCAGTATTGCACATGTTAGTGAGGTAGAAAGAAAAGACAGCTACTTGGGTCAGAAGAGTGCAACTTGACAACCACTAAAATGCTGGCTCACGAAGCAGATTTCATTAACCCTCCTGATACCCAGGCGGGTAGTACTGGTCATTGGCTGTGTACCAACTACTTTTATCTATTGCTCCTGTTATTTGCCAAAAGGCAGGGTTAGTGCATAGTGCTCACTATAGGAAAATTTAGAGTTACAAAGAATAAGCTTTGTGAGTTAAGTGTTGTTAAGTGTTTTGTATGACAAGGAGAGATTGTATGTGTGGACAGAATGCCAGTAATCCAAGTGTGGGTGTGGCAGAAAGAAATGACAACTACCTGGGTCAGCTAAGTGCAACTTAACAACCTTGAAAGTGCTGGCTTACTATGCAGCCGTCATTAACCCTTCCGATACCCGGGCAGGTAGTGCTAGTAATATACCTCCTTGGTCGCTGGCTTACTATGCAGTCATCACTAATCCTTCCTATACCCAGGCAGGTAGTACTAGTAATATACCTCCCTGGTCATTGGCTGCCTACCACCCTATAACCACCCACACTGTTTTAGTATAAACAATTAACTGATTTGGGGGCAAGCGGGATATCTGGGGGTCATACCATAGAGAAAACAGATGAGAATGTAACAAAACACATTTAAGTTACCCATGATTAATGTAGACTAATTCCAATTTACTCATGAATTTCTAGATTCACCAAAATCTATAGTATTGACTGCTTAATGGAAGGATTCAGGATTATTTATTATCTGCGCATCAAATATAAAGCAGCTTGGAAAATCACGTAAAGGTCTTTAGGGACTAGTTGTGGATAGAGAGCTGTGCTTTTGATTCATTACACATGACAGCTGGAGAATGGATGTGAGCGAATAAGGCCTTTTCTTTTTCTGTTGCTAGTGCTACCTCGCAAACACAGGGAACAACAGATAAGTATAAAAGAAAGAAAAAGATGATTGTGATAAGTTATGATAAAAGTATGAGTCATGGGCACTCCCATTTATTTGACATTATTTTCCTAAAAACTGAATGAGCCTACAGAATTACTTGGTTTTATAGCAAACATTACAGCATTTACCAGAGTGCAGCAGCTGCATTATATGAATAAAATTGTTAGCTATTTTAAAGAGATCTTTTATGTTAGCACATAGACTGTCATACCAAACTGGCTGAGAGAGAATAGATATCTGCCATATAGGTATTTGTGAATGTTGATAGCAGAATGAGCAGGAGGACAAGAAGAATGAACATTCCATAAGAAGGAAGCATTTAGTGATAATGTAAATGATAGCAGGTTGGCTGCATTTGGGGAAAAAATTTACATTATGAATTTGGTTGTATGAAAGAAGGATAAGCTACAATAACACATTTTTTGTATGTTTTATCATCTTTGTTGCTTTAGTTAGATAGCATGAGGAGTGGGTGAATTGATATCTTAATTGATTATATAATCCAAGGGCACTTTTAATGGGGATCCTTAAGCTTCAAGGCTGTATTACATTAACAGAGAAATGATTGGCTCCTTTGGCAGGAGAAGTTCCTTGATGAGATTGCACTGATTTTTGTTCAGTGACAGTGTTACAACCTTGCCAAAGGTGACTTTTCATGTGTTATAACCACACATAGGAATAGTCCTGTTATGCATATGAATGATAACCCTACTTGCACACATCCAGTCTTGTTTTCACGGACTGACATCAGAGTTTAAGATATACAGCCAACCTTACACACTATTTCACAGTTCCCCTTGACCTCTTCACATGCCATTATTTTTCCCGTTAACAACACATTGCTCCAGTATGTTTTCATCCAGCACACACCTCTCCTTTTTGAATGCTCTGCCCATATTGATCCAAAGCCACTTTTATTACATCTTACCATTTCCTCTTGGCTTTGCATGTAGGTGCTCATTTTCAATCTTCTTCCTCATCCTTTGCAAGTGTCCAGACTGTGTATCCACATCCTTGTCAGCTGTTACTCTCTCTGATGATACTATTGCTTACATGGTCAACCTGATTCATAACCACATATCCTCAGGCACTTTATTTCCAGCACATCCACCCTCTTCCTGTCCTTTACATTCAAGCCCCATGACTTGTATCTATACAGTACTGTTCTGCCATTAACATACTCATCTTTACCCTTACAGACACTGACATCTTCCACACACCTCTTAATGTCTGTCTATCTATGTATATCTCAGAGCTCCATTCCCTCCGGGAGCCCCCTGAAATGAGTGGCCATGGCAAAGAGTGACCATAACTGGTAAACTCCAGTGCTACTTTTTAGCCTATAGTGCTGCCTCACCCTGAACAGGCCACTGGCAGAGGGTAACTCGCGCATTATTTCCAAAGGTTCATTCCAGCCGACGACTTCTACCTAATATGTCTACCTACCTAATGTTCCTGCCTGATGTTCCTACCTACTACTTTTACCTAATGCCCCTCCCTGTTGTTCCACCCTACCACTTCTACCTAATGATCCTGCCTAATGTTCCCACTTATTGCTACTACCTAATGTTTCTAACTAATACTTCTGCCTAATGTTCCTACCTAGTACTTCTATCTGTTGCTCCTACTTCTTAATGTACTGAGGATTGTAACCCCTTCTTCCACCCTGTGACTCCCTTTATCTTCCATGATTCCCTATGATACCATCTCCACTCCCAAAGTTTTAAAAACTTCTTTTTCTCCAGGTCCACCCATTAAGCCTGCACTCAAGCAGTCCTGTTTCACCACCCTTTTGTACCTCATTACCTTACTTTTGTTCACATTGACTTTCAACTTCCTGCATACAGTATCTCAAACTTTATCAACCGCCTTTGACTTACTTTCCATGCTCCCCTTCCTCTAGCATACTGTAAACCAACTCATTGCTCTAAGACCCTTTCATTTACCTCACTCACCTTACTGCCTGGAACATAAAGATAGCCATGTGACATCACATACCTTTGATGCAGACTCACATGCGCTAGGAATCTCTTGTTCCCTACTCTCCTCTCATGCCTATTCCTTACTCAGCCTAAATAAATTCTTCACTTTATTCAGTAATTTTCCCTATATCTCAAAAATCTGTAGTACTTTAAGGCATCTGTTTCAACCCTACCATACGCTTGCTTCAGATCCATAAATGCCACTCTTTCTCCAAGTATTGCTTGTACACACACCTCAAAGCAGCACTTGATCCACACATAACCTACTTCTGAAGCCACATTGTTCCTGTGCTGTCAGTTCCTTATTGCACAACTCCACTCTTTCCATCTTTACTTTCCTGTAGACCTAACTAGGATGTAAACATTTTGATAATACTCGCAGCAAGGATGGCTGAATAGAATTTTGTATTGTAAATTGTGCTTTAAGTGAAATGAAATGACAAAACTTATAGTACAGTATTGATATGAAAGGAGCAGGTGTGAGCCAATTTAGGTGTACAGTAATACCTTGACATATCAGACACTACATATATCAGAATTTGACATTATTTGGCACTCAAAGCCTGATTGGACTATTATCAGATTTATCAGGATTAGTCTGATAAACCTGATAGTAATCCAAAGTAACCCATGCTTGTGATCACCAACAACTGCTCTGATGAGTACAGTACAGTTTCTGTTTATGAAAATTTTTGTGATACTGTATTCTTATGTTGTAAGAATATGTATATCATTATATTGTTCAAATCAGCATTGTATTTCAGTACAAACTCATAAGAGAAATAACAAATCTGAAGTTTTTCCTGGTAACATCTCTGTTACTTCACAAATAAGCTTATGTAATGTCATTTTCTCACAGGTATAGAACGTAACACATTAGTATTAAATGAAAAGAGTATTTTTTTTATATATACTTAACCGCCGTCTCCCGCATTAGCAAGGTAGTGCAAAGAAATAGACGAGGAATGGCCCAAGCCACCCACATACACGTGTATATACATAAACGCCCACACAGGCTCATATACATACATAGACATTTCACCGTATACATAAATATACATACACATATATACATATATACACACATACACATTCATACTTGCCTTCATCCATTCCCGTTGCCGCCCCGCAACACATGAAACAGCATTCCCTCCCCCTCCAGTGAGGTAGCGCCAGAAACAGACAAAAAGGCCACAATTATTCACACTCAGTCTCTAGCTGTCATGTGTAATGCACCGAAACCACAGCTCCCTATCCACATCCAGGCCCCACAGACCTTTCCATGGTTTACCCCAGATGCTTAAGAGAGGTATGCGAGTTGATGTACCTTTCTTCATCTGTTTCCTAGTGCTACCTCACTACTGTGTGTGTGTGTGGGGAAGAGGCTGCAGTTGGAAACAGAATTCTTTGTCATGGCATGGCCTTGAATGAAAAATATTAAGGCAAAAAATCTAAAGGAAAAAGTTTCTGAGGAGACAGAAAGCTTCTTTTATAAAACTGGCAAGACAGATGTTACAATTGATGAGAGGTTCCAAAGTTTAACAATGTAAAATAAAAATTTAGTGGCCCCTCTTCAGCTAACAAATGATAATGTGAAGCAGATGACAACACAAAAATATTATAAAAATGGGCACTTTTCATTCCTCAGCAGAATCTGAAATAATCTTAACATAAAACCCCCCTGAAAACCAAGTACTACTTAACACTACACAAGATCGAAACACCATGAGCCACAACACTCCATTTCCTGTCACCTCATGGCAACAGTGTCAGCATTTTACCATCACACACACACACACACACACAGCCTCATATTCACTAAACTGAATTACCTCCAGCCTAACATTTCATTATTGATGAGTTCCCTGTTAATCAGTAAAAATACAATGATCTTTGAATTTGAAAAATTATTATATTACTGATGTAATCTCATTATACATGACCATTTTAGTTATTTGGGTTTTACTGGCTTTTGGTTGTTTACTATTTTGTTTTTTAGTATTTAACATGTTGGAAATGTGGCAACTACATTATAAAATCATAAATATTAACATAGAACAGGATGAGGCTGGTTGTTTGGTTAAAACTGTGGATGTGAAGTGTGACCACTTGCAAAAGTTTATCATGCAGGATAAACATGTTTTACACAATCTTGGCACTGCTTACCAGAATTAGGTTAATCTAATGTAAACTGTTCCTGAGGGCTTTTAGAAAAAATTATCTCCTGATCACTTGATGTCTCAAAAATGCAGGATTATGTACAAGTTCATAGAAAATCGATGTAAATGTGTGAGCTTTGTTAATACACATATCAACTACGCACTAAAGATATGAAACAAAACTAATTACCCAAGAAATATCTATCTATAGAAAAATACTCTAACATTAACTTAATGCTAATAATATAATGCAATCAAGTTCCTTTACTGTTGCTCACCAGAAGAGTAGGCCTCTTGTGTTCGAGGT
Source organism: Panulirus versicolor (assembly GCA_032361705.1). Classification (NCBI taxonomy): domain Eukaryota; kingdom Metazoa; phylum Arthropoda; class Malacostraca; order Decapoda; family Palinuridae; genus Panulirus; species Panulirus versicolor. The sequence goes on from JAUUDZ010441042.1 coordinate 5,992, forward strand.
TCAATGGACGGCAGTGTGTTGTATCAATGTTTATCATATGATATTTGGTATCAAAGGGAATTGATAGGATAAGTGAGATCGGACAACTTGGAAAAGAGAGATAACATGAGAATGGTAGGGTTTTATGTAGTAATACTAATCTGCTTTGGGCCATTCTTTCGTCTTTTTCTTTACACTACCTCGCTAACACAGGAGACGGCGATTAGGTATAATAGAATATAAATAAAATACTAATCTGCAAACATCCATCTTGTTCATTCATTAATGTATGATAAAAGTCACTTTCTAATTCACTCATAACATGGAGTTAAATTAAACTTTTTCACTGATAATACATCTTTCTAGAATTGACAGTAATTCAGGTAATCAAAATATCCACACTGGCAAGAATCACATGGAAGTACGAGTTACACATCAGTTATATCGCATCAGTTGGTCAAGCAAATGCAAATTATTTATGTTTTAAAAAGTGGTGCTGAGGTTTTGCAGACAAGTTGATCAAGTGGATGCACTTGAATTATGTTAATAAAAAGTGATGCTGAAGTTCTGCTGATGATTGCAGAAAGTGATCATATTGATGATTAACTAGGTTTGGCATTATTAAGTGTAGTCATGAAGACAATGGGGACCAATCCACATATGATATATCTGATAATGAACTGCATGATGGCATTTGTAAGGATCATATCTTGTCAACTTTTATTTGCCTAATTAGACTTAACTCTCTCAGGGTCTAATGTACTGTAGCAAAATCCTGCACCATCTCCATTTATGTATTATAGGCCTGCTGTAACAGATAAGTAATACTTTGCAAGTAATTAAGTATACATGCTTCTTAATTCCTTTCATTTTGCGGCACGTCACTCGAGACATGTAATGCGCACACATCTGTCTATCTGTCTGATTTATCGCTGGTTTTCTTTCCAGAAAAATTATGTGATTTTATTTGTTTATTACGTGGTCCCCAAATTCATTTTGTCACTTGCATATCATATATTTCATCCTTTTCATTCTTTATGTTACATCATATTACTGAAAAAATATGTATAAAAGAAACATAATCTACATATCTTTCTACAGTAAAACCTTGATTTAACAGACTAATAGGGGAAAGGGTATCTGCTAATGCTGAAAGCGGTAAATCAAATGTAACCTCATTCCTGCGCCACATTTAAGTTCATGCGCTTTCCTTTAACTCCTCTGTCACTGTAAGGTTTAATGAGTTGTATGATAGTTGGGCAGCAGGCACCTGGTGGCATTGGAATGCTTGCTGGGCAGTTAGAGGCAGGAGTCATACTGAGATAGAGGCCACCCATTTCTGGTGAAAGGATGCTTCTTTATAATAAATTGGAGACAGACTACCTGTTTTTTTTGCACCTCTCACAATCACTTGATGCCACTTTGAATTGTAAGGACTGCAAAATTATTTAATAGTCACAATTCTGAAGTATACAACCTGACCACATGATAGCTTGAGGCACACTGAGACTGAAACCGAGTCTACCCCACACTACCAAAAACAAGTGTGATATGAAATGTGCATGGTGTTTTTGAGGTTTTTACTTTTCATTTTTTGAATTATTAATAATGTACAGCATTATCATCTGTCCGGTACATTGAGGGTTTACTGTGCCTTAGACTGAAAATAATACATTTTACCAAAACTTACTGTTAAACCCCAGTAGACTGTTGGCCATGAAATGGTTTTCTTCTCCCATTCATCTCTGATTCTCCTATTGGGGGGATTTTAGTGAAACTTTTGTTATAACCATTGATACCTCTACAACGTTTGACATGGTTTGACAAGTATATGCTTTCTAAACTCCTCCTGGTTCTTCTGCTTCTTTTTGTTCATTAATATGTTAAGTCCTCTTTAGTTGTTCCTCTGGGATATCTCTTTCCCATACTAAACATATTTCCTTTGCCTGCTTAAGGTTACACTACTACTGAAAGGTAACATTTGGCAAGGTTGTATCACGGTCAGTGAACAAAAAGTAGTCTATTTGAATACCTTCTCTCTTTAAAGGAGTCAATTGTTTCCCTTTTAGTGATTGTTGTGCAATCATGGAACTGCAGGAGCCCCATAAAAGGAAATGTGGGGTTATATAATTTTAAAAATTGGACCTTTGCTGTATCTCAGAATGGAAAAGGAATAACTTCATTAAGAGTAACATTTAATTGTGCTAAAACACTGTATCCTCCTGCATATCCATCTAAAAGGCATTAATTTTCTTCAGTTCAGCTTCAAAACATCATAATTCAACCATGTAATAACATAATCATGAGCATTTCTTTATCCTCCATCCTATCATATAACCCCCGCATAATCAACATCACAATGTCTGCTTCTCAAAAGCTAGGGTCACTGTATACATGCCACAGTTTTCTTTTGTGTAGGTATTTTCAAACTACAAGGATTTTATTCTCCCTAGTATAGAGTACTGCTCCATATTCCTGAGGTGGTACTTCCTCCACCTCTCTATTAACCAGTGTGAAATGAAAAGCCTTCTGTCTCATTAATTCTCCAGGCTTCACCATTCTTCAAACATCCTGTCTTGTATGCTGTAATATAATGTCCTCTCTTTTTTTGCTGTGTTATTTTGGCCTATGTTCTCATGAGCTGTCTGCATATGTCCCCACCCCTCAATGCAAGGACTCGGAGAATATGTTTGGTTGTTGCTTCTCACAGTTTGTGTGGAAACTGGTCGCTTAAAAACTGACAGTTATGATACCTCCTCCTTTACGTGAAGATCTACACTGGAATTCTCCCTTCCTTGCTTCTCTCAATCTTCCTACAATCTTTCTACCTTTGAGAGTTAGGTCAGAAAACATCTGTGAAGCCCTACTTATCTGTTACATTCTTTTTCTTTCAACCAAGATGGCGTTTGATTGGGGCATGTTTTGCCTATGCCATGTTGGTCACTAAGAAAATCTAAATATAAGCACCCACAAGTCTATTTAGGGAATGTTCTGCTAAGTAATATGAAATACAATACAAGGCACTACCAAAGGTAGGTGGCGGGAGTGGGAGAATAATATCACATGCAGATGAATACATGACCTGGTCAATAAGATCTGCAAGGAAAACAATGTTTTTCCCTAATGACTCCTTTGCCACTTACATGGGACGGATCAACTACATACAGATGTAAGTATCTTGTGGAAATCAATTCTGCAGCACTAAGATTCACTGCTGGAAAAAGGCAGTGACATCTTATTCCCAGGGTAAGCAGCATACATATACATCACCACAGTGAAATGAAAAATGAATTTTTATGAGCATTGTTAACAGTATAAAAGTCTGTTACTTTCTAGTAGTGAGCTATGTATCATATAAGACAAACACACATAGTATAGCCTTAGTATACAAGTGTTTAACAAATACTTCAGTACATGTACAGAAGAGTAGAGTTGCTATTTCACTTTTAATGTGAGAATTTGAAAGAAATTCTCTAATGTGTTCTTTATTCCTCTATCACATGTCAAAATAATCCTACATAATACTAGTAAAATAAAAACTGTGGCCTGACCACAAAGTACTTATTACATCTTTTACTCTTTTAGCTTTCTGATTTCTTTCTGAAACCACATTTCAACATTCTAATTAGCAATCCCTTCTCTCTTAACCTACTTATCTCCATTCATACCACACCCACTTTGTGCTTATTCAGTAATGAATTACAGATCAAACATATCATATGTTTCATGTTAACATATCTACCTTGCTCCTTTTCAGTTCAAACTGAAGTTTGACAAGAGCAAAAACAAGACTTCAAGACCTCTCCACTAGTAATAGTGCTATCAAGACATGATGAACATGCACATACAAAATGTCCACTTTTAGTGCGGCATGATGCATTGCAATTTTGGACAGAACTCTTTACTGATGATAAAGTTTTCATAATTAGATTCAATTACTTCATGTTTGTAAATTTACAGTAGTTTTCAAATCTAATATTTGTCTCTAACCCTACCTACCTGAATACTTCCATGGTACTATCTGGTATCTGATCACAATATAAACAAATCTGAAAACAAAGGGTGAACATTCTTGGTGCACAGGCATACTTTACTCTTTATTCAGCCATAAAAACACAAAATATTTATGGCCCTTCCACTCCTAGTATTTATGTATAATTGTAGTTTTGACAACTCTAAAGGTGTGTTTATCAAATATCACCATTATGTGTGAAGACCTGCCTTGGTATAGCCCTGGATATCTTATCAATTAGAGAAACTGGATTAGTCAGATGAATGCTGAAGTGGTTCACGTGATGCGAGGGAGAACAACTGTCAGTATGGCAGCCAGTAAAGTTAGTATGGTGTTGGAGCTCAGTTCAGACGAACCCAACTGTAAATGTAAACATAAGTTCAAAATTTATTCTCATTTTGTAAAAAATCATACAAATAAAAAAGGAAAGAAATACTGATGCACAAGCATGCAGCAACATAAAAGCACACTCATATCCTCCATAACAAACATTACTACCTCAAATCTTTTCATAATAATGATCGTGGATGCTACCACCGAAGTCAAAGAAAGTGTGGTATATTTTGCAGATGAAACCACAGTAATAGCTAGGATCAGATTATAACCATAAAATGCTAAAAGACCTGAACTGAATTTAATGGAGAAAAGTTGAAATGATCAATGACATATCAGTGACATCACAGAAGGCCCAATCAGGAAGATAAAGGAAAGTGGGGCAAACATCAAAGACCTACATGTCATCATAAATGAGATACTTGAATTCAATGAGCACATGAATAACATAACTGGTAAACCAAAGAACAAATTATGAAAGTAGAACTCTCACTACGAGATAAAAAGCTGATAAACATTTTTTAAAATAAGCAAAATTGAAAAATGCTGTATTGTAAGGTCACTGACCAAAGAAGATAAAATGAACACCTGAGAAAATACAAAAACACTTCACTAGTAAAACAGAAGATATGGAACCAATGACCTTCCATGAATGATTAAATGAACTTTAATTACTTATATATCCTTGAAAAAATAGATAAATACACACATATACATCCTCTAATCAATCATGAGTTAATCATAAAGTAAAGCCAACAAAAAATGTATATATGAGCAATACCTGTAAATTTTTTCAAAATTTACAGGCCTCTGAGATACATGGAGAAGCTATTAAGGGCTCTTACCACGGAGTTCTCAAATTCATTAAAGAGTCAGAAATGAAATCTTCAGATTTCAAATGGAAACATGGCAAGTGGTTATTATGAGTATTGACAATTTCAATAGATGGGAGTCAAGGTGCTCAACAGTGTGCAACACCAAGCCAGGTATTTAAGGAAAACATCAAAAAAGTACTTCAATCAACTATAGTAATTCTTGTGATGAGGACAGCCCTGCCTCAAGTATAATCTCTTTGTATGTAGCCATAGGTAAGCATTTTCTCTATTTTTTCCTTATTCATTTTTACTTATTTATTTATTTTTCTTTGTTGCTGTCTCCCGCGTTAGCGAGGTAGCGCAAAGAAACAGACGAAAGAATGGCCCAACCCACCCACATACACATGTATATACATACACGTCCACACACGCAAATATACATACCTATACATCTCAACGTATGCATATATATACACACAGACATATACATATATACACATGTACATAATTCATACCGTCGAGATAGGAACTTGGAGTAATAGGGAAATAAGAGGTCACAGGAACTGCTCACATTGGTACCCACTGAATCAAAGACATTAACAGAATCAAGCAAGTACTTGTCAACAATGATTACTCACAAAAATGCATTGTCAACTACGTTAAATCACTTCTAAGACCATCAAGCAAGAAGAATGTACGACTCAACTACACAATATTCTCTACATTACGAAAATCAAGCAAGTCCAGCCTGTAAGATAATCGTAAAGACACTGAAAGATCCATTCAAGCAAAACTTCAAATGCCACAACGGAGGATTTATCAAACATTATCATATACTGTATTACAAGATCCTTAATGTCAATAAACTCCAAATGCAGAACAACCTCACTCAAGACGCCAAGTCTTTAAAACCAACTAATGTAATTGCCCAGAGTTCCTCTGTGTTACTGGAGGCTTGCACACTTAGAGAATCTAGCGAATTATGTTAATGTGAGTCTTATCAGTTTATCCCGACGCCTGACGAAGGACGCACGTACAACATGAAACCATGGAAATACACTTGGAAAATGATCACAACACAACCCTGAAATGAGGTTACAGAGATAATGAAGCATAATACACATATTACAGAGATATAGAAGCACTACACTCATATTACAGAGATACTCAAGCACTACACTCATATTACAGAGATACTGAAACACAATACACATATTACAGAGATACTCATACACAACACTAATATTACAGAGATACTGAAGTACTACAATCATATTACAGAGATGCTGAAGCACAATACACATATTACAGATACTCATGCACAACACTCATATTACAGAGATACTGAAGCACAATACACATATTACAGAGACACTCATGAACAACACAGAGATACAGAAGCAAAACACACATGTCACAGAGATACAGAAGCACTACAAACATATTCATCAACTACAAATTATGGAAACCCTATACATTAAAGTAGATAACCTCAGTCTACGCCTGAACTCTGTTTGGGTACAAACGAAAATTAATATCATACAGTAATTTCTACCCTACATCAGAGCACCTCACTTGTCACCATTACCAGCACCCCAGGTGCTAGAACTGACCTTCTCCAAGCAGCAGAAGCTACAGACGACTACCTCTCCTTCCTCACGCTGGTCAATGCACCTAATTGGATTTATCATACAATTGAATTCATAACAACAGACCATTGGGTTCAAACGAGGGTGTTTGTGTCGGTGGAAGAGAACAGAATTTACAGAACTCCATGGATTACTGTGTTAGGGGTAGAAAGACATTTTAAGTGGAAGACCTGTATGAAACTTATCGTAAACCTTGGGAGGGGCAAATATTTGCAGTCGTAAATTTGAAGCGAAATATTTATCAGGTTTATGCTGTAACGCATCTATGGTGCTGCTTTCACCTACTCTGATTGGTAAGTCATTCCATATGCTATCAATCCTGTTGAAGGATGTGCTTTTCCTCATTCGAAACAA
>JAUUDZ010441064.1:0-13133 GCA_032361705.1 Panulirus versicolor
TATATTCCTTTGAGTCCACGGGGAAATGAAACACGAAAAGTTCCCAAGTGCACTTTAGTGTAATAATCACATCATCAGGTAAGATACACAAGAAATAAATATAAGTCAGTTGATATACAACGAACAGACGTAGCTAAGACCACTTTTCCAGGAGCTGCGCTACTTCCAGTAGCGGGAAAACGATGGACTCCTTTGGAGAGAAGTTCTTTGACGAGACTGCACTCCCAATGATTGAGCCTCGCCACTGGTGGCTTTCTACACGCGGCGTAACCTGTTGCAGGCTGAGTCCAGTAACACACACACACACACACACACACACACACACACACACACAAACATTTACATGGTAAATACATGTTTAAAAAAGGTCCAGACAAGAGCGATATCCAATTAATCATCCCTAACTATCAACATCTACCAGAAACTCCAATGTCCACTGACTTCTCCCACCCTATCATAAATCATACAAGGTTTCTTTAACCAAAAGAGGACACAGTGCCTCTCTCTCTCTCTCTTCTATAATAACGTGCACGCTACACATCCCAACCTACAAGGCCTTACAGCACATCCCCGCGGTGGAGAGGCTGAAGTAATGAGCAAAGAAAACGTCAGGGGGATGCACTCCCTTCATACGCCCAGCTTCGCTCACCTTCAAATACCATTTTTTTTCTTTAAGGGGGTGAGTGAGTGGCGGGGGGCGGGCGGTGGCCCGTTGTGCCACGCCCTTATCAACTGTGACCACTCCTTTGGAACCTGAATGACCTTCCTTCCTGTCCCCCCCACCACCCCCTGGCCTTAGTATGACCCACCGGGAGGTGGGTTACTAACGGGCTGGTGGGTCGTGGAGAGTATGGAGGGGTGGTGGGTTTACTAGCTGCTGGTGGGTAGGGAAAGGTGGTGGGTTAGGGGAGTCATCACCACCCCTGCATTGGTAGGTATGGTTGGTCCAGGTACACTTGCTGTGTGACACACACACACACCAGCCTGTACAGTTTATGTTTAGCAGCGCGGGGGAAGGCCCAACACGGGAACCCTCAACATCTCCACAAATATACCGGCCTCACTCCCGTCTCATTCTCTCTCTCTCTCTCTGACACTCATATACCGTCCCCTGTCTCTCTCTATCTTCCTCTCTTCACGCGCTATCTCATATATAGTCAACTTTCACTGCCTCATATTGTCCCCACGCTCTCTCTCTCTCACTCAGTCTTATAAACCGTCCCCCACCCCCCTCTCTCTCGCTAAGCCACTATCTCAGACCACACTCTCTTACCTTTCACCAACTTTTCTCTCTCCCACTTGTTGTTCCCTCAACTCGTCTTACTTTACCTCTCGCAGCCTGACAGCAACTAGCAAATAAAACCATTCCCGACAATCGCCAGCATCCTGCCTCACCAAGACCCATCACCAACCACGGCCAACAAGACCATCCCTAACTCCCTACTAACAACCCTGCCAGTATCACAACCTACAAGAATGAGAGACCAAAGCGAATCCCATCATACGGGAAAACACAACGCAGCCCAATGTGCCAATGTTATCTCCACCTTACACCGTCGCCTGGCCACAGATAAAGATATGATAATCTTATCACTAAGTCGACAGAGATATGGATGGGGAGGTCTGACCTTTCCTCTCCCCGGCCAGGTGTGAAAAGGGTAAGGTAATACATGATAACAATATTACAACACCCCCACCTTCCCTTCCCCCCCTCATCCCCCCTAGCGAAACACTGTAAACAATCAAAATGGCCGACACATCAGGCTCTCGAAAAACAAAACACTTTCTAGCGGATCACCCCACCCACAGCCTATCATGACAAGTGCTGGGTATCGAAGCCGCGTAGGTACATACATACCAGTAGTTTATTGACAGAAAAGCGGGGGCGGTGGGAATCTTGACACCCCTATATCATCACAGATGTGAGGACGAAAAGGCAAGAATTCTTCTCGCCCCCTTCCTGCTACATACGCACAACAGCATACGATGGGAGCAGAGTTATAAATCAAGGGAAAACTCCATAAGATTCTTGTTCATTTACAATCAATTTTAATATACAAATTACAATGACAGACAAAAACAAAACGAATAATTATCTGTAAATATTGCAATCCTTTGATTTCGCAGAGATCTTTTGTTATGTAGTTAGTTGGTATACAATATACAAATGAGGAATATGGTCAAGCGTTTTCTCTCGATATATTTCTGGATGAAGATATTTCTCGGGTTTGAAGAGCGGGGAAACAGTCTTCAATGGAAGTCGGAGACGGGTACACGACCGGCTTGAAGATCCAAGATTCCAAGACAGCCCAATCGGCGCGAAACAGGTTAGAAAACGACCACTGGACACCATCTACTGGAGATCCTCTAGAAACCATTTACTGGAGATCCTCTAGAAACCATTTACTGGAGATCCTCTAGAAACCATTTACTGGAGATCCTCAAGAAACCATTTACTGGAGATGGTCTAATCAGACCTCCAACTTGTTCCATAAAAGCTTATTATACTAACTCCATTTAAAGTTACATTAAGTCTGATTACAAAATCCAGTGCGAAGTTCCATTTCTGCCTCATGTAAAAAGTTTCATAAAGTCTAATTGCTAACAACTGTAAGAAGTTTAATAAAGTCTAATTACCAACATCTGTAAGAAGTTTCAGTACCAACCAACCTAAAGTTTCAGGAAGCCTGATTACTACCATCATTCAGAACTCTCATTAACATAGAAAAAAAAAAATACTGTAATAAGCAAAACAGAAAAATTCAATATTCAAATAAAATTAAAAATATTTCATATTTCAATGTAATATAAGAATTAATGAACCATACAATACATATAGTATTTGAAGACTATGTAGTATAAACTAATAGGAACGCCAAACATTATAATTAACATTTCAAGACTAAAACATTAAAACTGGAATTTCATGACTAAATAGTATATCTCCCTGAAAGTCTGACATTACCACTGGCATTTCAGGAGTATATATATTATACATTTTTGAAAACCAAACATTTCTATTGAAATTTCAAAACTAAATATTATATATTTGAATATCAATCATCACCAGTAACACTTCAACAACATATATGACATTTAATAACCAACTCTATATATATATATATATAAGACATTTGATAACCAAAGATAATATAATTGGTATTTCAAGATTAAACCTCATATATGATGGAACAGCCACTATCATAACTCATATATTAAGACTAATCATTACAAATGTTATTTTGACGAATACATCATGAATGGCATTTCAAGACTTATTGTTATAAATGCTAATTCAAACATTACAAATGGTGTTTTAAAGATTATCTTGCTTAACTTACTGAAACCTAAAACAAAAGGTCAATAATAATAATAATAATAATAATAATAATAATAATAATAATAATCAAAAATAATAATAATAATAATGATACTATCAATAATAGTAATAACCGTAGATAATAATAATAATAATAATAATAATAATAATAATAATAATAATAAAAGAGTTAGCGAATCATATAAATCATAAAAATTTGGACGGTCATATCCTTGTTCACTGTTTCACTACCAATATCTCCTTACCACTTTCCTTTCCTTCTGTTCCTCCTCCCACAAGTCTCACCAGCAGCAATTATATAACACTTTAATGTATCAAGAGTGTGTCCAGCTGGATGATGATAACACTCCTCAAGCTTATAAGACTCGTGCTCACAGGTCGTACCGTCGTGTTCAAGGGTCGTACCGTCGTGCTCATGAGTCGTACCGTCGTGCTCATGAGTCGTACCGTCGTGCTCAAGGGTCGTAATTTTGTGCTCAAGGTCGTACCGTCGCGTTCACGGGTCGTACCGTCGTGTTCAAGGGTCGTACCGTACCGTCGTGCTCACAGGTCGTATCGTACCGTCGAGCTCACGGGTCGTACCGTCGTGTTCAAGGGTAGTACCGTCGTGCTCACGGGTCGTACCGTCGTGCTCACGGGTTGTACCATCGTGTTCAAGGCTCGTACCGTCGTGTTCAAGGGTAGTACCGTCGTGTTCAAGGGTCGTACCGTCGTGCTCACGGGTTGTACCGTCGTGTTCAAGTCGTACCGACGTATTCAAGGGTCGTACCGTCGTGCTCAAGGGTCGCTCTCGTGCTTAGGAGTCGTAGAGTCGTTATCAAAAAGGAAGGTTACATTAGGAGAGTTGGCACGGACATTGTTATCCTGTTACTCCGGTGACTGTAAACACAAATACATGTGAAGTGATCTTTGAAACCATGGAACTTGTCACATCATTAAGAAATAGAGCTTTTATAGCAATATATATGGGCATATAGCTTTTAAAGCAATCTATGCAAACATAGCTTTTAAAGCAATATCTGTGTATATAGCTTTTAAAGCAATATCTATGTGTATATAGCTTTTAAAGCAATATCTGTGTATATAGCCTTTAGAGCAATATCTATCTATATATAGCTTCTAAAGCAATATCTAACTGCATAAACCTATCAAAGCTATATAATGTATGTATCTTTTAAAGCCATATACTCCTGTATATAACTTTTAATGTTATAATACCTTGTCGTCCACTTGTAGATAAAGAACCACTTGTAGATAAAGAACTTCTCATTCCAAGGGAGTCAACACTTCCCTGCTACTGGAAGTAGCGCAGTCCTGGGCTGCAGCAGCCTTTAGAAAGGTCCTCAGTAACACCAGGACTCTCACATATACTGGTCCTGATATCTATCTATCTATATCTATATATATGGGCTTCGACCAGTCTTACTCAACGGGAAAAAAAAGGCCAACACTCCCAAAGAAAAGGAAGTATGGCCATAACCTTTATACTTCTTACTAGCACTTAATATCAATACCAACGTTAAGTCTTGGAAAAGTAGCCTCGAGGGCCAGTACGACTTGGCCTGTAAGTGTGCGTGGGGGCCCGTCATTTAGTAGGAAGGAGTGAATCTACTTCACGAAAAATGACACAGTCTATCATCCATATCTTAGCATGAGGTTCCCAATCTATCTATCCACTTTTATCAATTTCATTTTATCTGTAGTTATCCCAAGACCAATTTAGGTTTTAACCATGTTTTTTTGTTTTTTGTTTTTTTCAGGGGCTCATGTAGAACAAAGCTGCGCTACTTTCCAGCAGCTGGGAAATGTGAACTTCCTTGGAGTGAGTAAGAGGTTCTTTGAGGAGACTGCCGCACTCTCACAGATGCAGCCTCAACCAATGGTGACTTTTCGCTCGCAGAGTACAATCGTGTCGGGGGACTCACTCCAAAGGGGTACAGCCTTTCCCTACGACTGATTGTAGAGCAGATCCGAAGGTGGACGCATCCCACAAAAGGTGTAAAAGGGGTTATGTATAGGGGCGCTACCGACTTACGCCCGATGCGGTTACACCGCGTGTGGAAGTCACCTTCCGTGTGGTGTTTTCATCGTCAATAATCGTAAAGGGAGTCTATCATTTCCCTGCTCCTGCTTGCGGCGCAGATTCCGAGTTTGCGGGAACCCCACGAAAGACGACCTGTGTGGTGGTATAATTACCATACGTATATATAGGTGTTCCCGGACTCCGCCAGCAAAGTCGCAACACCGCCGCGCATGAAGTCATCTCCTCCGTGGCTGTGTCATCGTCGGCAGCGGACGGAAAAGAGTACAGACAGGGTCGTCATGCGCATTTAAATCCCACGCAAGCCCACCTCATCTTAATCCAGCATCAATACATGAGTCCACGGGAAATTGAAACAAGTTCCCAAGTGCATTTTCGTGTAATAATCACACTATATATATATAATGAAAGTGAATGAGTCTATCATTTCTTTGCTTCTGATTGTGGCGCAGTCTCGAAGTCGAAGGAGCCTCATTAGAGTGGTCCTGGGGTTATAAATACAACATTCATAAATACAGAACAAATATATATAATCAAATTATGATCAAAAATACAGATGATCAATAAATATTACAAATAAAAACACCGGTATAAAGCATCCTTAAGTTACTAAATAGCATTCTTGAACTCCAACACAAACCATCATTCTTAAGAAAAAAAAAAAATGTTATAAAATATTTAGTCTGTCTATGAACAGACACAGCATTTCAATTCAGTGGTGGAAGACACGATTTATAACGTTTGGTTAACTGTCTGTGGCTAAGAACTATATAATTCGAACAACTTACAGCTGACTGGTGCATTTTCTCTTCAAAACTGTCAGTAATGGGTTAACACTTAAACTAAGAACTTCAGCCTCCTATATTCTCACCCACAAAGGATAATGCTGAGTACAATACCCACTTTCCACGTATATAAAGAGAATGCTAAAATGTACGCGTCTTACAACAGCGTAACGGTTTTAACGTAAACACTCCGTCTCCGTAGATCCTCCTAATGCAAACAAAAAATATCAAGGAGTCAGTCATCTACATCGTGGCTTCAGTGGCCTACAAATGAAAGAATTCTCAAGATAAATCAACGAGCGACAGCAGACCCTGCCTGAAATGGCCCGGGGATTTGGAACTAAAAATGACCCAAAGAACTGGAAATAAACGATTCGAAAATCTGAGGAATACAAAAATTATGGTTCATCTCTTATGAGCAGTCAGCCTCTGGGAATGGAAAACGTATCTCTTTCACGATCTTTTTTCTTTTTCCAATTTGTAGAAATAAATCAATTTACAACAAATAACCAATACACGGGATGTATACATCTGAACTTCAAATTCCTTGAGCCCGATGGAATAATTCTTAAGCAGTACGGAATGACCCTTGGGTACGATGGCGGGACCTCTGACCCAACCCTTACGGGAGACGTAAGGTCGAGGATCGTTCTTAAGGGTCGTACCGTTGTGCTCTTACAAACCACTGCACAGAAAAGAGGGTGAGGTATCATAAATATAGGGTGGAATATCTGGTTTTCTCATTCCAAAATTTAGAGAAAATACTTGGGAACATCTGAAGATTCGCCCCCCTCTCCAGCGTGTTTCTAGGTTGTGTTAGATCGTTAGGATACGTTAGGTTAGAAACCTAACCTAAAGCAGCTCAACTTAATCCAGCCTAATTATTCTAAACATCAAGGATTGATATGTATTTAAGTAAACCCAAATTTGCAAATTTGAGCTATTAATAAAAACAACAATTACATTTCAAGGGATAAATATTAAGAGTAAAACTTCTGTATACAGACGAGTCAAAAAGTAATGCAAAATAGTCTGACAGTCTAAAATAATGCAAAGTAAAATTTCTCCTTGTATATTTACCGAACAAGCTTTCAATGTGAAATTTCTACAAGTGTAAAATCTCAACACAATTCTTCTCCTGGGGACACAAAGACTATAGTTATCCCATATTTACTAATACCCTACGTTTAAAGGATCCACCTTAGCATTATTATCATTATTTTTTCTTTCCGTGATTTCTTGGCAGACGTCCCGTCCAGCCCCTCCCACAACACCCACTCCCTCCCCACCCATCCCTGCCGCGTCCCCATCCCCACCCCCCCCAATGTGTGGCTCTCATTGTGCACACTTGTCTTTCCTGTGGGTCTCTCATCGTGCACGCTTCTCACTGTATTCTTCTCTCACAAAGCACGCCTCTTAAGATATATTTTTTCAGTTTACGCCCCTACACCGCTCACAATGGATGTTCCTCACAGTTCACACCTTTTATTTTCAATATTCTGAGTCAGGTCATTTCATGTCTCGTTTGGTACACGTCTCTCATCACATCTGCTTGTGTATGCCATTCATAGTCCACACTTCTCATGGTACACGTCTCTCGTCCCTCATGAAAAATGATTGTCATTAACCACACTCCTCGTAGCGAACGCCTCTTATAATCCATACCCCTCATGGGGCGCTTCTACAGTAATCCACATCTCCATTGTGCACTTCTCTCATAATCAACACTCCTCATTTCCCATACCTCATGTAATGCGCTCCTCTCATAACTTACGACTCCCATGACCCATCCTTCCCTCATTACAATCTCGGTGTACATTCTTTCTTGAAAGTGTGCCTCTCCTAACGCCATTTATAGAACACTCTCTTTATAGTTCCAGCTTCTCAAAATTCACGCTTCTCAAAGACTGTCTCTCATGGTGCGGGCATCTCATAAACCACGCCTCGCTCGGACTGTCTATGAAATACCACTTGCGTCTCACTTCAAACACTTTCCATATTGCAAGTTTTATAAAGTGCTTGCCTCTCATATTGCACCTCTCACACAATACAGTCCCGTCATGACATCGCTTCTAAAAGAATTTGTCGCGCACGCCTCTAATATGCGCGTCTTCCACATCACGTGCCCCCACACCACTTCTGGAGTACATCTTCCATAGTGTTCGTCTCCATATGTCTCTGCCGTAGTCGTTCCCACGCCTCTCCTGGACACTCAGAAGCACATGCCTGTTACAAGACGGACAGGCTACCATATCTCACCGCCATATAACCCTTCACCTTGACCTAGCACGCGCCCGTCTATATTAAAGATCCCTTTGTCACTCTGGAAAGCATATCCCACCTCATATTCCTCCAGGCCTTCCTCAGAGGGTCATAGTCTCTATCATCATCTCTAAGACATACGCATCCCCACCCCAAATCTTTTCGTTGCACACTCACTTCCCTCTGCCGTACACATCATGCCTCTGTCATGCTCATCATCATGACCCTTTACAGCACACCCAATCATTCCCTCTATCATACTTGTCTTCAAAGCTCAATCCTGAACGCACTACACCCATCTGCCTAACCTCCTTCTCCATGCACGTACCTCTACTGTGCACTTCTTCCAGACCCGTGTCTCGTGGACGCCTGCAAACACACAAGAAACCTTCGTTTAGCTTGCCTAACTCCTGATCCCATGCCTCAATGTAGCGTAGTGTGGGGAACGAGATGTGGTAAATACTGAGAAGTCTACTGGGAATGAGTTAAGCGGAACAAAATTGCCCCGTCTGGACACCAGGCCCGCCAAAACAGAGTGCGACGGCTCGCCCATCCCAGGGTTCGCGTTACCAGACTGCAAGTTCAAAAGTGACAGGGTTGTCCTTCAGATTCTTCATAGAGTTTTGGAACCACAGCAGCAATCGGTAGGTTTTGGCATACCAGCCATAGCCCACAGACTTCCGTTTGTAATGTGGGTCCCTATGCATTCCCCAAGTCAACCATTAACTAGGCCTGGAAGCGGGTCGACCATCCGGTCATCACAGTACAGATACAGACGCTACAAGACTCGGCCGTCCGGGTTCTGAAGCTCATCTTGGCAGCCCGTCATGGTAACTGGCTGTTGCATGTGTCTTTGATCTCCCTAATGGCTTCACTATCTCCTTCTTGCTCCCGTCTTCCTCTTTCTCAAGCCCGTCTCCTTCTGAAGACTAATCTCTTTGTCGAGGACCAACACTGTGTCAGCCTTAATATCAGGCAAGGCTCGGCTCCTGCCTGTGCCTTCGCCTTATCCTCCAACTTCACTCACTGCCACAGGTTTCCTCCTTTATGAGCCTCATTACCTTCGTCGAGCCTCCAGTTCTCTGGCAAGGTTGATCTTCTTTTTCTTGACTTTACCTTCAGGGTTTACTTTTCACTCACTTTTCTCGTCAAATATCAACAAGCTGTTTACCTGTCTTTTGGTGATCTTGATACGCTCTGTTCATATCAGGTAATCAGTTATTATTTTCATTTTCTTCTACGGGGAGGGGCTGACTTCTTTTTTCTTTTTTTTTTTTTTTGCCATGTTCATTATCCGTCTGATTCACTTTTCTTTCCATGTTTATTTCTTTCAGTTTTGCATCACTCATACTCATCTTGTCTCTTTTCAAGCTTTTCACTCTGATAACTTAAGGCAAAACAAAAACAAAAAATTCAGTTCAAACTTTAAAGAAATTTTGATTCGGTCATCAAGTTTTGATTTACCGAATATGAAAACCTAAGAATAACACGAAGGGTCATACAATTCAAGAATCTTCCCAAGACCAACTAGCCACGGACCAACTAGCCACGGACCAACTAGCCACGGACCAACTAGCCACGGAAATCTTCACTAGGAAGCCGATAACGATCTCTATGCGGGACTGCAGGTCAAAAAGTATGGTAATGTGTGGTTGTGATGTCTGTTTGTATGTTACATGGAACGGGTTTTACACTTTTGTTGCTCCGTCTCTTAACTTTGTATATATGTACACACACACACCCATACACCTTATGTGCAAGATGTCTTTATGGAGTGAGCCAAGGGCAGCTGAGGGTAAGCGTTCAGTGTCCTCAGTGTGAGAGTTGGATCTTTGGCTTGATGGGCCGTATAACATATTAAAACGGAGTTGTAAGAGTGAAGTGATGGGTCGTGTCTCGAATGAAGACGGGAAACAATCATTCGTACATGTCTAGGGAGTGTAGTTTCAAGTGGGTGCATGCCTGGTCGGATGGTGTTTAAAACGCTGGGAAGACAGTTGTTTATTACTTGTCGGGTCCTCTTGGTGTGTATATGCTTTGACACTGTTGTGTTTGCTGGAGAGTGAGGGATATGTTCATATAGGTTATCAAAATGTGGGACAGGGGTCAGTTTTTAAGTACTCGGGTATAGTGGCTGTTTACGATCTTATGAAGTGTTTTGGATCAAAGGAGTCTTGTACAGTTGTAAAGACATGAGCACCGAGATTACTGAGGTGAACTTGCAGAAGTAGAATTTTCGTTTCACACTGTAGGTGCCGAAAACTTGTAGTAGATAGGATGCAAGCGATTCTTTTACGTGCTAAGTTTTTTTTTGTTTTTTTTTGCGATTCGTAGCTTTGTTATATGTGCTTCTGACAGAATGGATGGGCGTTACCAGACTGCGCCTGCCTGTCGTTAAGCCCGAGTGAAAAGTCACAAGGGCGAGGCTTCATCATCTGTTGTTGACGAAGGGAGGTACAGTCTCGTCCAGGAACGTCTCACTCAAAAGGAGTCAAAAATTTCCCTGTTAATGGAAATAGCTCAACCGTGAAGCTGCAGGAACTCCTTCAAAGAGAACAGGGCCCTTGGGGTTATATAATGATAATAATGATAAATGATAATAATAATGATAATAATGGTATTAAGGATGGGTGACCAAGTGAAGCATATATATATATATATATATATATATATACATATAATGTCCCTAGGGTGGGGGAGAAAGAATGCTACCTCCGTATTTCCTGCGTGTCGTAGAAGGCGACTGTATGGGGAAGTAGTGGGCAGGAAAACCCCTTCCCTTCTTGGGTTCACATTTTTAAAAGATCAACAGAATAAGGGGTCAAGCGACGAGTGCTTATCTTCCTCGAAATCTCAGGCTGGGGTTTCTAAATGTGTGTGGATGGAACGAAGAAGAGAAGAAAGGAGAGATAGTAGTATGTTTGAGGAAAGGAGCCTGGATGTCCTGGCACTAAGTGAAACAAAACTCAAAGGTAAAGAAGAATTATGGTTTGGAAATGTCTTGGGAGTAAAATCGGGGATAAGTGAGAGGACAAGAGCTCAGGAAGGGTTGCACTACTGCCGAAGCAGGGGTTGTAGGAGTGAGTGACAGAGTGCAAGAAAGTGAACTGTAGACTGATGTGGGTAAAAATCAAAATGAATTGCAAGAGATGGGTGATTGGTAGTGCTTATGTGCCTGGTCACGAGAAGAATAATAATGGGGCAAGTGTTTTCGGAGCAGTTGAGTTACTGTGCCAGCAATTCTGATGCAAGATGGTATTATGAACGGAAGTAGTGAACAGCTTGTGGAGTTGTGAAAAGACTGGTGACCGGGAAAACCAGGTATAAAAGAGGGACATACACAAGTGTACGTATGCGAGTAGGAAAGATGGTCATCGAGCATTATTAGATTACATACTAATTGGCAGTCATTCAAGAGAGACTTTTGGATATGAATGTGCGTTGTCTCATGATTACCTTGAGGAGGCTAGGGTGAAGATTTGTAGAGGTATTTGCAAAAGAGGAAAGATTATAGATGAGAAGAGAGCTATGAGCTAAGAAAAAGAGACTTGTGCGAAGAAATATCGGGAAAGGTTGAGTGTACAATGGCAAATGTGAGTAAACAAAACTTTGGGAGTGGGTGAGGAACGGGAGGTATTTAAGGAAGCGGTGCTAGCATGTGCACGAGAGGCGTGTGGCATGCGTAAGGTTGGAGGTGGGCAGATTAGAACGGGTAGTGAGTGGTGGGATGATGAATCAAAGTTGCTTGTGAACGAATAAAGAGAAGTTTATGGGCGATACTTAAAGGGAAGTGGTACAAATGATTGGGATATGTCTAAACGAAAGCAACACGAAGTCAAGAGTAATGTGCAGAGGTCGAAAAAAGAGGGCAAATGAGAGTTCGAGTGAGCCAGTATCACTAAACTTCAGGTAGAATAAGATATTTTGGAAGGAGGGTTAATGTTGTGCATAAAAAGAGAGAACAAATGGGAGCATCTTTGAAGAAGCCAAGTGGAAAAGTGTTTACAAGTAGTGATGAAGTGAGGAAGAGATAAAACAGTTCGAAAGACTGATGAATGTGTTTGATAAGGTGGCAGATGTAGGGTGTCTGGGCCGTTGTGGTATGCGAAGTGAGAGAGTCATGGAGAATGGTTTGGCGAGGAGAGAAGAGGTGCTTGATACCGTACGCGAGAGGAAATATGGCAAGGCGTCTGAAGTGGATGCTATTGCAACAGACTTTCTTAAGAAAAGGGGTGAATGTATTGTTGACTGGTTAGTTAGGATTTTCAGTATATGTATGGATCACGGTGAGGTGCCCGAGGATTAGCGGAATGTATGGAGATTACAAGCTTATCTAATAGGCAGTTTCGTTTCAACAAAATAATTTGTAAAAAGGTAATGAATATGATGTGATTACCATGAGAAGCAAACGAGTCCACCGAAATCTAATCTAAACCATACTAAACTACAACTAAGCTGAACAAGACTAACCTATCCTAACCTAAACTAAACCAGATTAGCCTATCCTAACCTAAACTAAACCAGATTAACCTATTCTAACCTAAACTAAACCAGACTAACCTATCCTAACCTAAAACTAAGCCAAATTAATCTATCCTAACCTAAACCAAACCAAACTAACCTATCGTAACCTAAACCAGATCATCCAATCCTAACCTAAACTAAACCAGACTAACCTATCCTAACCTAAACTAAACCAGATAAA
>JAUUDZ010441075.1:0-13130 GCA_032361705.1 Panulirus versicolor
AATAAGTAGCTTCAGACACCGGAAGGCATAAATGTTCTACTCATTGTACGTATAAGGGCTGCATGTCCTCCTCCACTGTTGTTTACCGAGTTATAGGAAGGGAGGAAGAAAGAATGGTGGGTAATGGGAGGGAATTATTGGATACAGGTGAAAATTTATGCACCATCCCTTTGCAGCTGGTTGACTGGAGATAAAAGATTAGTCTTAGTAATCCAGATGATGCCCAAAGCTATCGTGGCAAGGCAGGATTCCAGGCAGTTTAGAGTCTTGGTGAAAAGCCATGCAGCCAGGGGTCCAAGTGGAAGCCAGGAAACCTGAGGTCTATATAGGGGCCATACAGCCAGGAGTCCAGGTGGAAGCCATGCAGCTTGGGCTCCAGGTGGAAGCCCGGCAGCCAATGGTCCAGGTTGAAGCCAGGCAGCCTAGGGTCCAAGTGAAGGCCAGATAGCCTGGGTTCCAGGTGGAGAACAGGTTGGATGGGGATGCAGATGTAAGCTATGCAGCTTGAGGTCCAGATGGAAACCAGGCATTATGAGGGTCAGGCATTCTGGGATCCAGGTGGACTCCAGGCAGTCTGTGGGACAGGTAGAAACCAGGCAGTCTAATGTCTAAGTGAATACAGGTAATCTGTTTTCCAGGTGGAATTAAGACAGTCCGGAGTCCAGGTGGATGCTAAGCAGACTGGGATTCACGTGAAATCCATCCAACCTTAGGTGAAGGTGGAAGCCAGGTAACTTAAGGTCTATGTGGGAGCCATATAGCAAGGGATCCAGGTGGAAGCCAGGCAACTTAGGATCTAAATGGAAGCCAGGCAGCTTGGAGTCCATGTGGACTGTAGGCAGCTTGGGGTTCAGGTCGAGTCCCGGCAGTTTTTTTGGGTCCAGATGGAAATCAGGCGGTCTAGGAGCCTTGTGGAAGCCAGACTGCTTGAGATCAGTCTGTAGTCCAGTTGAAGGCCAGGAAGCTTGGGTTCCAGATGGAGGCCAAGCTAGGTGGTGTCTAGGTTAAGTCAGGCAATTTTGCGTCCAGGTGGAAACCAGTCATTTTCGGGTTAAGGCGAAGGCCATGCAATTCAGTTGGAATCTAGGCATTTTCGGGTGCAGGTGGTGGCCATGCAGTCTGGGGTCCAGGTGGACAACAGGCAGTCTGTGGTCTGGATGGGATCTAGGCGGTGTATGTGTTCCAGGTGGAAGCCAGGCAGCCCGACCTCTATATGGAAGTCATACAGCCAGATTCAGGTGGAAGCCAGGTAGATTGAAACTGAGGTGTTAGCCCGGCAGCCTAAGACCTAGGTGGGAGCCAAGCCGCATAGTGTCCAGGAGGAGGCCAGACATTCTGGATCTAGGCGGAAGCTAAACAGCCTTTAGTTCAGTTGAAGGCCAGGTATCTTGGGTTCTAGGTTGAGGTCAAGCAATCTGGGGTCGAGTGGAAGCCAGAAAGCTTAGGGTCCAGGTGAAAACCAGGCATTTTGGGGTTTAGGTAAAGGGTAGGCAGTCTGGGGTCCACGTGGAGGCTAAACACATAGGATCCTGTGGTAGCCAGACAGCCTGGAGTCCACGTGAAAGCCAGCCAACCTATGGTGAAGATGGAAGCCAGGTAACGTAGGTTCATGTGGGAGCCATACTGCCGAGGGTCCCGATGGAAGCAAGCAGCCTGGGGTCCAGCTGGAAGCCAGACGGTCTAGTGTCCATGTGTTATCCAGGCAACTTGGGGTTCAGGTGGAAGCCAGCATGTCTGTACTCCCAGTGGAAGCCAGGTAGCCTAGGATCAGGGTGGAAGCTCGAAATCCTATGTTCAAGTGAAAACTAGACAGGCTGGGATCCAGTTGGAGGGCAGGCAGCATAGTGTCTCAGTGGAAGGCAGACAGCTTGGAGTCCAGTTCGATGTTAAGCAGACTGGGATCTGGATGGAAGACGGATAGTCTGGAGTCCAGGTGGACGCCAGGCAGTCTGTTCCAGATGAAGGCCAGGTAGTCTGTGTTACAGGTAAAAACTAGGCAGTCTTTGTTCCAGGGAGAAGCCGCCTGGGGTTCATGTGGAAATCTGGTAATCTGGTTTCCAGATGAATGCCTGGCAGTCCAGGGCCTAGGTGGATGCCAGACAGCCTGGAATCCACATGGAAGCCATTTTGCCTGGGACCAGGTGGAAGCTAAACAACCTGGGATCCAACTGGAGGCTAGGCAGCTTGAGTTCCAGGCGGAGGCCAAACTGGTTAGGGTCTAGGCGGAAAACGGGTATTTGAGATTTAAATCGAAAGTCATGCAGTTCTGATGGTATCTAAGTACTTCAGGGTTCAGGTAGAGGCCATACAGTCTGGATCCAGGTGGACCTCAGGCAGGCTATGGTCCAGGTGGAGGCCAGGTAGTCTGTGGTTTAGATGGAATCCAGGTAGTGTGTTCCAGGCGTAGGCTCTAGTTGGAAACCAGGTAACCTGAGGTTTATATGGATGCCGAAAAGCCTAGACTCCAGGTGGAAGCTAGGCAGCGTGAGGTTCATATGAAAGCCATAGAGCCAGAGGTCCAGGTGAAAACCAGGTACCCTTGGGGTCCAGCTGGAAGCCAGACAGCCTGGAGTACATTTGGAAACCAGGCAGCTTGTGGTTAAGGGGGGAGGGGGTTTCGGTTCCCGGCAGCCTAGCATTCAAGTGGAAGCCCAGGCAGCATATCATCCAGGGAGTGACCAAACAGTCTAGATGTAGGGGGAAGCTAGCCAGCTTGGAGTCCAGGTAGAGGCCATGTGGCTTAGGTTCCAGACGGAGGCCAAACAACCAGAGATCCAGGTGGAAGCTAGGCACTGTTTGGCCAGATTCAGACCAGGTATTATGTGGTTCAGGTGAACGCCAGAAAGTCCGAGGTCCAGGTGGAAGCCAAGCAGCCTGGGGTCAAGGTGGAAGCTGGAGGATCTGGACTGCAGGTGGACGCCAGGCACCTTGAGGTCCATGTGGAAGCCAGGCAGCTTGAGGCGCAGATGGGTGTTAGGCAAACTAAGGTGGAAGACTGGGTCAAAACTGTGAGCCAGCCAATTTGGAGTCCACTTAAAAGCCAGAAGACTGTAGTTCAGGCGAAACCCAGGCAGTCTGTGTTCCATGTGGAAGCCAGGTAGCTTGTGGTCCAAATGAAGTAAACCAGGTCTGGGGTCTAGCTGTACGCCAAGTGGCCTGTAGTCCAGGTCGAAGCCTATCAGTCTGTGTTCTAGGTAGAAACCAGGCTGCCTGGGGTCCCTTTGGATGCCCGGCCACCTGGGGTCCATGTGGAATCCAAGCAGCCTGAAGTTCATATGGAAGCCATACAGCCCAGCGGTGATGTGGAATCAAAACATCCCGGAGACTAGACTCTAGGGTGAAGCACAAAAGCCTGAAGTCCAGTTGTAAGACACACAGTCAAAGGGGTTCAGGTGAAAGCCAGACAACCTAGGGTCCATGTGGAAGCCAGGCATCCTGGTGTCCAGGTGGAAACCAGACATTTTCGGATTCATATCAAGGCAGTCTGGGGTCTAGGTGGAAGCCAGGTAGTATGTGGTCTAGGTTGATTCCATAGAATTTGTGTTATAGGTGAAAGCCAGACAGCCTGGGACCCAGGTGGAAGCCAGGCAACCTGGTATCCAGGTTGGAACCAGACATTTTGGGGTTCATGTAAAACCATTGTGGGGTGTAGGTGGAAACCAGGCAGATTGTAGTCCAGGGGGAAGCCAGGCAGCTTGGTGTCCAGTTAGAGGCCAGGTAGGTTGGTATCAAGATGGAAGCTAGGAATCTTGGGTTTCTGGTGAAGGCGAAACAGTCTAGCGACTAGGTGGGTGCCAGGCAGTCTTTGGTCAGGTGGTAGCCAGGTAGCCCGTGATCTAGGTGTAAAACAAACAGTTTGTGCTCCAGGTGGAAGTCAGAGAAATTGGGGTCCAGATGGACACCTTACAGACAGGGTTCCATGTGGATACCATATAGTCTGGAGTCCAGCTGGAAGTCAGGCAGCCTAGGTACCATGAGGACACCAGACAGCATGATGTCCAGGTGAAAACCAGACATTTTCGGATTCATATTAAAGTTAGGCAATGTGGGGCGTAGGTGGAAGACATACTTGGGTTTTTGGGGTGGGTGGAAACTAGGTATGTGGGGACTCAGATGGAGGACATGCAGCCTGGGGTTTAGGTGGAAGCTAGGTGGAATATCGTCTATATTGAATCCAGGCAGTGTGTATTCCAGATGGATGCCAGACAGCCTGGGATCCAGATGGAAGTCTGGCAACCTGAGGTCCAGGTTGAAGCCAGGCAGCCTGGTGTTTAGGTGGAAACCATATATATTCTGGGGGTTTATGTTAAAGCTAGAAAATCTGGGGTGTATGTGGAAAGCAAGCAGTCTGCGGTCTAGGAGAAAACCAGGTAGCCAGGGGTCCAGGTGGAAGCCCGATAACCTGGGTCCATGTGAAAGTCAGACAGCATGGGGTCCAGTTAGAGTCCTGGCAGGTTGGGTTCCAGATGGAAGCCAGGAACTTTAGGGTTTAGGTGGAGGCGATTAGTCTGGTGTCCAGGTGGATGATAGGCAGTATGTAGTCCAGGTGTGAGACAGGGAGGCCGCGATTTTACGTGGAATACTGGCAGTTTGTGTTCCAGGTGGAAGCCAGACATCCAGGGTTCCAGGTGTTCTCCAGACAGCATAGAGTCCAGACGGACGGCTGGCGGCCAGGGGTCCATGTGGAAGCCATGCCACCAGAAGTCCAGGTAGAAGCCAGGCTGCCTTGGATTCGTTTGGGGTACAGAAGGGGGCCAGAGAGGTCTGGAGTCTAGATAGAAGCCAGGTATTATGTGGGTCTAGGTTGAATCAAGGCAGTTTGTTTTCCAAGTGGAAACCAGGCAGGCTGTGTTCCAGGAGGAAGCCATGCAGCTAACGGTCTTTGTGGAAGCCAGGCAGTTTGGTGGACCAGCTAGAGGCCAGGCAGGTTGGGATCCAAGTTGACGGCAAGGACTTTAGAGTACAAGTTGAAGGGAAACAGTCTGGGGTCCAGGTGGAAGCCAGGAAGTCGGTGATCTAGGTGGACTAGAAGCAGTTTGTGTTCCAAATTGAATCCAGAGACCTTGGGGTCCAGCTGGACGCCTGGCAGCATGTGGAAGTCCTACAACCAGGTGACCATGTGGAAGCCAGACACCCTAGGAACACGTTCCATGGAAGCTAGGCAGCCTGGTGTTCAGGTAAATGACAAGCAGTCTTTGGTCCAGGTGGTAGACAGGATCTAGGTGGCATGTAAGAAGTTTGTGTTTCAGGTGAAAGACAGTCACCTTCGGGTACAGGACACCTGGTAGCTTGGGGTCCGTGTGGAAGCCATACAGCCAGGTGTCCAGGTAGAAACCAGATATTTTTGGGTTCATACTAAAACCAGACAATCTGGGGTGTAGGTGGATGGCAGGCAGTCTGTGTTTCAGGAGGAACCCATGTAGCCAGGAGTCTGGGTGGAAGCCAGGCTGGTTAGGGTCCAGTTGAAAACCAAGACCTTGGGGTTTAGATGGTAGTTTGATAGCCTGGGGTCCTAGGTGGATGATAGGCCGTCTGTGGTCCAGGTGGAAGCCAGAAAGATCATGATTTAGGAGGAATACTGGCAGTTTGTGTTCCAGCCGGGGGTCTAGATGGAAGCCAGGCAGCCTGAGGTGCATTTGGAAACTAAGACTGCCTTGCGTTCAGGTGGAAATCAGACTTTCTGGGGTTAATATCAAAGCCATGCAGTGTGATGAGTAGTCAGCATGCAGGTAGTTTGGGGTCCAACAGGAAGCCAAGCAGCCAAGGATCCAGGTGAGTGGCTGGCAGCCAGGAATCTTGATGGATGATATACAGTATTTGGTTCAGGTGGAAACCAGGAAGACCTTTATCTACGTGGAATAATGGCAGTTTGTGGACCAGGTGGAAGCCAAACAGTCTGAGGTCCAGGTGGAAACCAGGTAGCATAGAATCCAAACTGAAGCCACACAGTCTGGGCCCATATGGGAACCAGTGAGTCTGGGGTCCAAGTTCGAGGCCAGGCATGTTGGGTCTCGAGGTGGAAACCAGGTATTTTGGGGTTCAAGTGTGGTCAGACAGTCTAAGGTCCAGGTGGGTGAGGCAGGCAGTCTGTGGTCCAGGTGGAAGTCAGACAGCCTTAGATCCAGAAGGGCGCCTGGCGGTCTTAGGGATCTATATGTTACTCATACAGCTAGGAGTCCATGTGGAAGCCAGGCAGCATGGTGTCCAGGTGGAAACCAGACATTATCAGGTTCATATTAAGGCCAGACAATTGGGAGTGTCGCTGGAAACCAGATATTTTGAGGTTCAAATGTAGGCCAAGTAGTTTAGGGAAGCCTAAACTAGTGTAAGTTTAATCCAGGCAGTTTGCGTTCCAGGAGTAAGCCAGGCAGACTGTGATCCAGGAAAAAGGCAGGCAGCTTGGGGGTCCAGTTGGAGGCCAGGCTGGTTGGGATCTAGGTAGAAGCCAGGAACTTCGGGGTTCTGGCGGAGGCAAAGAGTCTGGGGTTAAGGTGGATGCCATGCAGTCTGTGGGCCAGGTGTAAGCCAGGAAACCCGCGATCAAGGTGGAGTACAAGCTGGTGGACGCCTGGCAGCCTGAGGTCTATATGGAAACCATACAATCAGGTGTCTGGGTGGAAGCCAGGCAGACAAGGAACCAGGTGGAAGACAGGCAGCTGAGAGAACATATTCCAAGGAAACTGTGCGGTCTGGTGTCCATATGAATGTTAGGCAGTCTGTGGTCCTGGTGAAGGTCAGGAAACCTGTGACCTAGCTGGAATACAAGCACTTGGAGTTCCGGGCGGAAGCCAGAGACCTTGGTGGTCCATATGGACGCCTAGCAGCTTGGGGTCCATGTGGAAGCCAGGCAGCCAAGGATTTAGGTTGAAGCCAAACATCCTGCGGTCCATATGGAAGCCAGACAGTCTGGGATCCAGTTAGGGTTTAGGCAGGTTGGGGTCAAACTGGAAACCAGAAATTTGGAGATTCAGGTGGAGGCCAGACAGTCTGGGGTCCAAGTGGATGCCAGGTAGTATGTGGTCTAGGTTGAATCTAGGCAGTTTGTGTTCCAGACAGCCTGAGGCCCAGATGGAAGCTTGGAAGCCCGGGTTCCAGGTGGAAGCCAGGGAGCCTTGTATTTAAGGGTTTATGTTATGACCAGGCAATCTGGAGTGTTGGTGAAAGGTAGGCAGTCTGTGGTCCAGGAGGAAGCCTGGAAATCATATTGAAGCCAGACAACTTGGGTCCATGTGGAAACCTGATAGCTTGGAGTCTAGTTAAAGGCCAGTCAGGTTGAGGTCCAGGTGGAAACCTGATATTTCGGGGTTCAGGTGGAGGTCAGAGAGTCTGAACTCTAGATGGATGCCACGCAGTCTGCGGTGCAGGTGAAAACCAGACGGCCCTGTGTCCAGATGGACGCCTGATAGCCTGAGGTCCATGTGGAAGCCATACAGCCAGAAGTTCAGATGGAAGTCAGGCTGCCTAGGATCCATGTGGAAACCAGGCAGCCTTGCGTTCAGATGAAAACCAGATATTTTAGGGTCTATGTTAAGGCCAGACAATCTGGGGAGTAGGTAGAAGAAGGCAGTCTGTGGTCTAGGAGGATACCAAGCAGCTAGGGTTCTATATGGAAGCCAGACAGTCATCGAGCCTGGTTCCATATGGAAACCAGACAGCCTGGTCCATTTAGCGGCTAAGCAGGGTAGAGTCCAGGTGGGATACCAGGAATTTTGGGGTTCAGATGGAGGCTGGATAGTCTCGGGCCCAGGTGGATGCCAGGAGACGCTTGACCTAGATATAATACTGGCAGTTTGTGTTACAGGTGGAAGATAAACAGCCTTGAGTCTAGATAGAGGCCTGGCAGCGGTCCATGTGGAAGCCATACAGTTAGGAGTCCAGGTGTAAGCTGGATAGCCAGGTGTCCAGGAGGAAACCAGACATATTAGGGTTTATGTTAAGGCCAAGCAATCGGGTATAGGTGGTAATCAGGCATTTTGGGGTTCAGATGGAGACCAGGCAGCATTGGGTCCTGGTGAATGCCAGATAGTATGTGGTCTAAGATAAATCGAAGCAATGTTGTGTTCCAGAGGAAAGCCAGACAGCCTGGGATCCAGGTGGAAGCCAGTCATCCTGGTGTTAGGGTGGATAACAGATATTTTAGGGTTTATGCTAAAACCAAGGCAGTGTGGGATGTAGGTAGAAGGCAGACAATCTGTGGTCCAGGAGGAAGCCTAGGAATCATGTTGAAACGAGAAAGCCTGTGTCCATGTGGAAGGTAGATAGCCTGTGGTCCAGTTAGAGGCCAGGCGGGCTGGGGTCCAGGTGGAAACCAGACATTTTGGGGTTTATATTAAAGGCCATGCAATCTGGGGTGTAGGTGGAGGCCGGGCAGTCTTTGGCAGGCAGAGGTTCTTGTGGAAGACAGACAGCCTTGGGTCGCGTTGAAAGCAGGGAGACCACGGGCTTTGGGGTTTAGATTGAGGCCAAACGGTCTGGGATGGTCGTAGTTGCCAGGCAGTCTGTGGTCCATGTGGAAGCCAAGATAACCGTGGTCTATGAGGAATACAGACAGTTTGTGCCGCTCGGCAGCCTGGGGTTCATGCGGAAGCCATACAGCCAGGAGTTCAGATGGACGCTAGGCAGACTGTCTTCTTGGTGGATACCAAACACTTTCGGATTCAGGCTAAGCAAACTGTTGTGTAGGTGGAAACCAGGTATTTTGGGACTCAATCAGAGGCTAATCAGCCTGTGTCTGAGTGGAAGCTAGGTGGTATGTGACTTAGTTTGATTCCAGACAGTTTGTGTTCCAGACGGAAGCCAGACAGCTTGGGGTCCAGATGGAAGCCTAGCAGCCTATGGCTCAGGTTGAAGCCAGGCAGCTTAGGATCCATGTGGAAGCCAAACAGTTTGCTTTCCATTTGAGGCCAGGCAGGTTGGGGTCTAGGTAAAAATCAGGGATTTTTGGATTCATATGGAAGCCAGGCAGCCTGGTGTCTAGGTGGAAACTAGAAATTTTTGGGTTCATGTTAAAGCCAGGCAATATGGAGTGTAGCTGGGAACCAGGTATTCTAGGGTTCAGGTGGAAGCCTGATAGTCCAGGATCCAGGTGGAGGCCTGATAGTCCAGGATCCAGGTGGGAGCAAGGTAGTCTGTGGTCTATGGTGAATCCAGGCAGTTTGTGTTCCAGGTGGAAGCCAGCCAACCTTGGATCCAGGTGGAAGCCACGCAGCCTGGTGTTCAAGTGGAAACCAGACATTTTGGTGTTTTTGTTAAAACCAGCCAATCTGGGGTGTAAGAGGAAGGCGGGCAGTCTGTAGCCCAGGAGGAAGCCAGACAGCCCAGGCTGTTTGACTTCCACCTGGAAGACAAAGTGTCCGTATTCCTTCTAGATCACGAGTTTTCTATCTTCCAACTGGACAAGACTGCCTAGCCGCCACGAGAACCTCAAATTCTTCTTTCCTAGGAAGCCCAAGATCCATGTGGAAGCCAGACAGCCTGATGGCCAGTTAGTAGAGGTCAGGCAGGTTGGGGTCCAGGTAGAAACCAGGGATTCATGGGTTCATCTGGAAGCCAGACAGTCTGGGGCTCAGGTGGATGCCAAGGGATCTGTGCTCCAAGTGGAAATCAGACAGCTTGTGGTCCAGTGGGACGCCTGGTAGCCAAGGACTTATGTGGCAGCCATGCAACCAGGAGTCCAGATGGAAGCCAGGCAGCCTGATGTCCAGGAGAAAACCAGACATTCTCGGGTTCATGTTAAGGTCAGGCTCTCTAGGGTGTAGGTGGAAACCAGGTATTTTGGAGTCAGATGGAGGCCAGGCATCATGTGATTTAGGTGGAATCCAGGTAGTATGTGGTCTAGGTTGACTCAAGGATGTTTGTGTTCCAGGTGGAAGCCACAGTATAGGGTGCAGATGAAAGCCAGGCAACCTACTCTTCAGTCAGATGCCAGACGGTTGAGGTCCAAGAAGAATTCAGTGATTTTGGGGTTTAAGTTGAGGTTAGATAGTGTGGGGTCCAGGTGGATGCCAGGCAGTCTGTGTTTCAAGTGGAAACCAGGAAGCAGGTGAACATTAGGTGGAATAAAGGCAGTCTATGTCCAGGGAAAAGCCAGGCAACCTGATCTCCGGATAAAAACCAGACATTTTGGGGTTTATATTAAAGCCAGGCAGTCTGTGGTGTAGGTGGAGGACAGGCCGTCTGTGATCCAGATGTGGTCCGATTTCTAGGTGGAAGAAAAGCAGTTTGTGTTTCAGGTGGAAGCCAAACAGCCTGAGGTTGAGATGGACGCCTGACAGCTTTGGGTCTGTGTGGAGGCCATGCAGCCACGAGTCGAAGTGGAAGCCAGGCGGCCTGGTGCCTAGGTGAAAACCAGTCATTCTAGGGTTTATGTTAAGGCCAGGCAATCTAGGGTGTAGGTGGAAGGTAGGCAGTCTGAGTTCCAGGAGAAAGTCAGGCAACCATGGATCTTCCTTTTACCCCTGGCTGTCTGACTTCCACCTGGAACACAAACTACCTGTATTCCATCTAGATCGAGCTTCCAGCTGGATACCAAACGTATTTACCTCCACATGAACCTCAAAATTCTTGGTTTCCAGGAAGCCTATAATCTACACAGCTTGGACCAGGCGGGTTGGGGTGCAGGGAGAGACCAGGGATTTGGAGGTTCATGTGGAGGCCAGGCAGGTGGATGCCAGGAAGGCTGTGGTCCTGGTGGAATTCAGTAAGCTCATGATCTAGCTGAATTATAGGGAATATGTGTTCCAGGTGGAGGGCAGACAGTCTGAGGTCCAGAGGGGCGGCTGGTAGCCTAGCTTTTATGTGGAAGCCATACAGCCAGGAGTCCAGGTGGAAGCCAGACAGCCTGCGTTCCGTGTGGAAGAGAGTCACTCTGCTGTACAGGTGGAAATTAGAAATTTCCAAGTTCATATTAAGGCCAGGCAATCTGGTGTGCAGGTGGAAACACTGCAATCTGTGGTCCAGGGGAAATCTTGACACCCAGGAATCCATGTGGACGCCAAGATCGGAAAGACGCCGGAAAGCCTGGGGTCCCCGTGGAGGCCAAGCAGCCTGGTGTCCCAGGGAATGCTAGGCAGTCTACAGTGCATGTGGAAGACATAGAGCCAGGGATGAGGTGGATGCAAGCAGCTTGAGATTCAGGTGGAAGCCAAACAACTTAGGTCAAGGTGTAAGTAAGAAAGCCTGGAGCCGCTGGAATCCCAGCAGCTAAAAGTCCAGGTAAAAGCCATGCAGCCTCAGTCCACGTGGAAGCTTGGGGTCCAGTTGAAGGCCAGGCAGTCTGGGTTCCAGGTGGAGGCCAGGCAGTATAGGGTCGAATAGGAAGCCGGGGAGTCTGTGGTCCAGATGGAAGCCAGGCGGCCTGAGGTTCCATGTGGAAGCCAAGCAGTTTGAAGGGTCCAACTGGAAGTTCGGCAGCCAAGGATCGAGGCTGGAGTTAGGCCAGACAACCTAGGAGACCAGTTGAAAGCTAGACAGCCTGAGGTTCAATTTGAGTCCAGGCATCGTATGTTCCAGATGGAGGCCAAGTAGTCTTGGGTGCAAGTGAGAGCTAAGCAACTTGTGGTCGGGTGGAATCCAGACAATATGTTTCAGGTGAAAGCCAGTCGGCATTTTCTTGTGTCAAAGACACCCAGTCTGGCGTTCAGGTGGAAGCCATGTAGCCTGAAATTCTTGTGGGAGCCAGACAGCGTGGAGTCCAGGTGGTAACCAGCCAACCTGGAGATCAGGATGAAGACAAGCAGCCTGGGTTCCAGCTGGAAGCAAAGCAGCCTGGGGCCCAGGTTCTAACCAACAGCCTGGGATTCACTTGGAAGCCAGACAGCCTGGGATCCAGTTGGTAGCCAGGTGGTGTGTGGTCTAGGGGAATCTATTTAGTCTGTAGTCCAGGTAGAATACAGGAAGCCTGGAATCCAGATGAAAGCTAGGCAGCGTGAGATCCAGTTGGAAACCAGACAGTCTGGAGTCCAGGCGGAACCAGGCAGCATCAGGTCCACGTGGAAACAAGGTAGCCTGGAATCCAATTGGAACCTAAGCAGACTATAAGATCCAATAAACCAGGCAGCCTGGGGTGCGGGTGGAAACGAAACTGCTTGGGATCCATCTGCAAACCAGACAGCCAAGATTTTAGGTGGAAGCCAGGTAGCCTTAGGTCTAGGAGGAAGCCAGGCAGCCACTTTCCACCTCATGGAAGGCTTTCACCTCCTCTCTTAACCACACCATCAGGCACGACTCTCATCTCTCATACCTCCAGGTCCAAAACACCCCATATCTGCCAAAGTAATAAGCATGGTGACATAACACAACCTTGACACACTCCCATATTTATTTCAAATTGTCACTCGTGCGCTACTTTTACAACAAAATCTTTCAATAACATTTAAGCTTTCCTTGCACATCCAGAGCCCCTCCGTATTCTTTACAGAAAGTATACAACAGATATTGCATACTTCTCTTTCCTTAGTATTTTCTCCACTATTTTGTGCGAAAACCTGAGTTGACACCTTTTTCCCTTCATAAACCCAACTTTTTCACCAGTAAATGGTACATCACTCCTATTAAACATGGTCAGTTACTATCCTGTGCCAAGCAGCCTCATCCGTCTATCATTCTTAGGTTCACGTTTAGTCCCCTTTGTTTATATATATTGGAGCAATTACTACCCTCTTCCGGCCATCTAGCTCTGACCACTTCCACTTTTCCTTTCTTCCATACACACTTCCCAGATCCAGTTTCACCTTCACTTTGCATCATCTCACCATTATATCCATACTCTTGCCTCTTCCTTAGCTCTTCCATTTTTAAAGGCTTTACGGGTAATGTCTTACTCTCTCGCATGCCTCTTCCTTTCTCACCTTATCGCTGTTCTCATTCGAACAAGACGCGCTCCTCACACCATCTTTATCAGAATATTTCGCATTCTTTTTTTTTTTTTTCCTCTGAGAGCTTTATCTAAATGCTTCACTTTTAGTCATATATGCCATTCTTTTACCCTTTCTATTCAGGACATTACATTCTGCTCTCATTTTCCTCCATTCATTACCATCATATGCCAGATTTAGCTGCTTCCAAACTCTCTCCTTGTTCATATTTTCCTCCTTCATTCTACCATCCCGTTCCTCACTTTTCACAACATA
>JAUUDZ010441085.1:0-13130 GCA_032361705.1 Panulirus versicolor
TGTGTGTGACTAAAACATAAGTGTAAAGACATGGTACACATATAAAAGGTTAAGAGATGGGACAACACGAGTACAAAACTCTCCCCGTAACACACAAATGGTAATCACACACACACACACACACACACACACACACACACACACACACACAGCTCTCTCAGCCTCCTGGTAAAATCAAACATAACAACATAAACATCAACTCTACACACAGTACATCAATCGCGTCACCGTGAGCGAGTCGACAGATGTTGACGGCGGCAACACCGGTGTTGAGTACACCACCTGTAACAGTGAGTCACCACAATACACGTCTCACCCAGACAGTTTCTTCTAGGATTTGTTCCAGGCCCGTGAGACGTAGACGAAGACATCAAATTGTCTCTTTTTTCTTATCTCCACCTAAACCCTCTTTTCCTTCTGCTTCACTTCCTCCATCTCCTCCTCCTTCTCTCCGTCTTCCTCCTCCTCCTCTCCGTCTTCCTCCTCCTTCTCCTCTTCCTTTACTATATTGTTTCTATCAAAAAAAGATCACTGACCTCAGCGAAGCATCACATGCCTCTAGCAGATCACCTCATTATGGGCCGTCAGGTCTCCTGTAATCTTGCCTTATTATGTACTCCCATGTCGTCGCCGTCCCACACCCTTTCCCCACCCTAGTCACCCCCGCACCACCGGAACACTAACCCCTTTTTCTCACGGTCAAGGGGTTTGTGGAGAGAGAGAGAGGGGGGGGGGGACTGGGGAGCTGTTAGTATATATATATATATATATATATATATATATATATATATTCACCAATGTGTAATTACCTCCTCATGTGCATACGGGAAGGGAAGAGTATTAACCATTTCTCTCCTCTCAGTTCTGTCAGTGGTCTTCCTACATCTCGATCATCATCAACATAACTACAGTGGACACCCGACACTCAGCGCGCCCACCTCGCTAATGTCTTCTCACAGAAAAATGTTCCTTTCACGTCCTTTCTGACATCTTTCGTGATTTGTTTCTTGTCGTTGAACGGTTGCTCGTCTGTATATCTAGTCGTTGAACGGTTGCTCCTCTGTATTTCTTGTCATTAAACAGTTTCTCATCTAATTCTTGTCGTTGAACGGTTGTTTGTCCGTGTTTCAGTTAACTTCCCAGTGTCTTCCTCATCGAACTTACTAGGATAAGTTCAGGGCTACCGCTCTCTCCCCGAAGATCAGATTCTTCAGTTTCAGAATACTTTATGTTAACTACCTGTTATGACCCTATGCTGGGGGACAGGTTAGTTATAGGAAGACATTGCCAACAGAAGCTGCAGGTAAGGAGCAATGCACACGTGGGGAGAGAAGGAAGACTGGGAAACCCTCGGGTAGAATATGATTAGGATCAATGCATAATCAAGAGCACAAGGGATGGTGGCTATTTAGAATGAGGGGTTGACATCGGCAGGGATGCAAGATGAAGGAGAATGACCGCGAGACACAAAAAGGTAGTCTGCTCGGGTAATCGTGCGAGGGAATGCACTCGAGGGGAAGTAAACGTCTGGCTTTCCCAGCTTAATACTAGCTGGTCCGCCACACTGACGTCGACGCTACGTTAACTGAGATCATGGGCTGATGTTCGTCCTTTTAGACAACTCAGGAAGCCGATGTCGGCGATAAGGGACAACAAGACTTTGAGAGGATTTTGATAACACGAAACTGACTGATGATATCCAGAAGACATGGTCACCCGGGTGATCAGGTGCTGATGACATGGTCACCCGGGTGATCAGGTGCTACTGACATGGTCACTCGGGTGATCAGGTGCTGCTGACATGGTCACCCGGTGATCAGGTGCTGTTGACA
Organism: Panulirus versicolor; assembly: GCA_032361705.1. NCBI lineage: Eukaryota > Metazoa > Arthropoda > Malacostraca > Decapoda > Palinuridae > Panulirus > Panulirus versicolor. Next base: position 1,833 of record JAUUDZ010441085.1, read on the forward strand.
TGGTCACTCGGGTGATCAGGTGCTGCTGACATGGTCACTCGGGTGATCAGGTGCTGCTGACATGGTCACCCAGGTGATCAGATGCTGCTGACATGGTCACTCGGGTGATCAGGTGCTGCTGACATGGTCACCAGGTGATCAGGTGCTGCTGACATGGTCACCCGGTGATCAGGTGCTGATGAAAGAGTTGTAGGCCAGAGGATTACTAGCTGGTAGGAGAATGAGTCCAGTGCCCACTTGCCGAAAGTATTGGCACTTCCTCAGAGTCACGGATCATGGACTGTTCATCCAGAGTCCATGACACCAACGTTATACTCTCTCTCTCTCTCTCTCTCTCTCTCTCTCTCTCTCTCTCTCTTCCCCGCTCTTCCAGCGCCTCGCCTCACACATAAGGATCATCTGCCTGAGCCGCCAGGCATTTAGCTGCAGTCGTGGAAGATCAGTCTGGGAGGTGTTGGGGATTCCAGGCAGAGACTGTCAGATTATAATCTGCAGTGATTTCACTGCTTTCCAGCCCTTCATCCCCGTTCCATCTCACTGGTGTTGTGGCTGTAAGAACTTGCCTTTCAGCTGTTTTCATAATCTTACTTCGTCTTCCACATCATCTGTTCTGATTCTCTTAGTTTGCTTACCTTCCCTAAAATGACAAGTCTTGAGGAATTTATGTAAAACTTTTGGATTATCTTTTGTCTTGTCCACAACATTCATTACTATCCTTCTTATACCATAAAAACTCCGGCTGGTTGTAGCACTGCCTGTATCTCCTACATAGGTAAGCCCTTTGTTTTTTGACATTTTTCGCAGAACTCTTTTCCTCTCTTAACCTTCCATTAGTATCAGCAGTTAAGAGTACCCATCTTCCTCCTCCTTAAGTGTAGATTTCACAGATCATTCCATTTCCCAGATTTCTGTCATGGCCACAGAATCCCAGTTCTCAATCCAGCCCACTGAAATTCTTCAGCCGTGTAAAGTTTCCACGATCATGCCATCAGACTCCAAAATGATGACTTTATATAAGATGGTATACCATATGAGGTCTTGACATCCATGCTACTATGTTCCATGATAAGATCTGGTCATGACGATGTATTACCCTATATTATTCCTGTATTTATTGTAGGATCCTGGATGTCCGTTTACTCCCTCCTTAAGTATCAGAATTCCCTCAGTCAATCTCTGTGATGGAATTTCTCCAATATCAGCACTGTCCCATATCTGAGAAATGCGTGTATCACTTTTTCATGTGCAATTGTGATTAGGCATTTCATCTTAGTATATTTATTCTGGTTCATTGAAATTCTCTGAGGAAATATGTTTGCAATCAACACCACAATGCAATTATTACCAACAGTCAGTCTTTCCATTCAGTGCTGTATGACGTGGCTGTTCATCATTGTCTCCTGAAGCTTAATTTGACCCTCATTAAGAGAGCAAGTCTCCTTCGCCCTATACCTTCTCTCTCCGTCCTTGTTATCATGTATCCCTCTAGAGAAATTAAGTCAATCCTAACCTAACCTAACCTAACCTAACCTAACCTAACCCAGCGCAGAAAACGTTATGGGGGAAGGAATCGAAGCTTCAGGTGATCCATTTTGACTCGACCGCTCCATGAATATCATGTTTATTTTTCCAAAGTTTGTCCTTCATGGCTGTATTTTTCTTTTCCCATTTACCACCAATTCAGTTTTAGTCGTAAACAGTATTTCAGTCTGGCTTCCGCATTTCCTAACGTTCTTGATATTTCTGACGTATCAGCAGAGCTGTCTTGCGGCAATCAACTCTTGCCTTTTTCCATGTCTTCCTTTTCTTCCCCTGTGGCTGATTCTCATCTTTTTCTCGTTTTTTCCCTCGCTTTTTCAGCTTTGATGAATCCCTCCTGAGTTCCTTTTCCTCGCAGGTTTTTTGGTTTTGATGATGTACATTCTGCCAACTGAACTTCAACTGAAGGTAATCTTTGTTGGTCATCCCTTAATTTCTCCATCGCATCTCCCAGGTTTCTTTATTTTCCTTATCTCAGAGTCTGTATTTAGCGTGTCTGTAGCCTCCAGTCGTCAGTCATCCGGCATCTCTTCCTTCATCGCTGGCCGGAGTATGAACTGCCATTCCAGAAATGATCAGTGACGGACATTTATCCGTCTCTCGTCACACTAGCGTTTACATACTTGTGCTACCCACTTTTCAGCCCAAGTCCCGCAGTTAACTTCATCAACCTTCATATCCACCAGCCTGCACTGAGCCAAGGTTTTCTACACTTTCTCAAACCTTCCATCGAGCAGACTATATACTTCCTTGACTTTCCCGTCTCTACATTACCTATCTATAGCTTCAGCTGATTTACCAGGTCCCTCTCGTTTTCTATGTCCCTAGATTTCTGTTGTAGCTTAACGTCAGTGTAACAATCCATCTCCACTGTCCTGGCCCAAAAGTTGCTCCTGTGTCCTGTCTTACATTTTCAAGTCTCTGGTCTCTGTGTTATGGGCATTTCCTCTTGTTGTGCTGTTTCGTGGACAGCCTGAGAACATTCTCACGACCTCTTTCGTGAAGGCGCTTTCCAAGTAGATGTACATCTTTTCTGTGGTTACATTTCTTTTAGATTTCTTCAATCTCCTCGAGTTTATCACGATCTTTTAATGAACCTCTTAGTACCTTAGTGTTCGCACCCATTTGATTACACTTTCCATAGTGTTTAATTGGATTTCTCCGTTTGATAATTTTATCAACCATTGCTTGTAACTTCTAATCCTATTTCTCTGTTATTGATAAAAGTTTCTTCAACCTTATATTTTCAGTGGCTTGATCCTTTAATTCTCTAACTTTTCTGTATATAATGAAAAAAATTCAAAATCCCTTTCTTGCAAATTCCTTCTAACAGATTTGATTACAATTATATGGTCATGATGAGTTACAGTGCCAATTTAGCTTTGGATTTACAGTGTAGAGAATATGGTCTTGGTTTTCAGCTTCAGCGCTGAAGTGGTGGTGATCCTCACTTGAGGCTGGCTTCAGTTCAACCCTTTCCACTTCCCTAAACTTCTAAAAGCTCACAGCCAAGTTCATATAACAAGAGTTAAGAATTTGATCATAGAGAAACAGTTTTGACTTAAGCCACTGCACAGTTGCTGGTCTTGAACCACTGCACAATTGACAGTCTGCACAGTTTCGTGCTAGCAATAAAGAAAAAAAATATTCACATCCGCTAATGATTAGTATTATACACAAGCTTCGTTGTGTACTTCACTCTGTTGCTTATTTTCATAAGCCTAACAACTAGGACTATCCTCATTCATCCTAACTACTAAGACTATCCACATACCATACTTGGCATCAGTCACCTGGTTATCTGAATCCCTATTCATCTCACCTTTGAACCTCTTATTTCAGCCCAGTTTGCTATAGTGAAATGACACTTTTAAGAAATTCTACTCTCAGGGCCTCTTTCATACCTCCTCCCTCCCTCTTATTTCCACTGTATGTCTGGCTGTGCTGTAGACCTGCTGTATTGCCGCCAAAAGATGATAAATTCTGGTACATGTCCCTGTCTGTCTGCTTCTGTCGTGTGTGTGTGTGTGTGTGTGTGTGTGTGTGTGTGTGTGTAATTACCTCTTTGTACTGTACGAGGAGAAAGTTTTCACACTCATGGGTCCCATTCCCTTGAACTCTTTCTTCTATCATACAAATGCTATCTAGATTTACGGTCTCGTGCTTCATGTACCCACTACTCCTACACTATAATGGTACTGTTTTTTTCTACATCTTTTTCCAGCAAGTTTCTCGCTTGATTTCGTGTAGCAGCTTCATGTTCTATTCTCGTATGTTTTGTAGAACTGTTGTTTCTCTACGGTAAACTGATTTTATGGACTTAAACGTTGTGATCAGCTCCTCCCTACCAAGGTTGACAAATTTCAGGCCTCTTGCCTCTCCCTGTAACTCGGCTTTGTTCATTTTTGTTGCCTTCTTGTGGAACTTCGTTCGTTTTTCGACCTTCTTGACATGCAGTTACCAAATTGTTGAAGCATGTTTTACTTCTGGATGAACGTAGGATATGAAAAGCTTGCTGGATATTTCTTCATCTATGTTCTTGGTTGATGTTTTGCTGTTATGCGCCAGCAAACAGTCTCTCTCCTTTAATGTTCTCCTGAAGCTGCTGCTTCCCAGAGATTCTATGTGATCAGCCACACGAGGATTAACCGTTCCTCCTTTTCTCGAACAGCGTCGGTGTGCAGTGCTCCACCTCCTTTCGTATTTTCCTTTCCTCTCTATACTTTTCACCTCAAAGACTCAGGTCTACAAGCACCAGAAGTTCTCTGCGTTCTTTTCCACGCTTTATTTTCTATGTAATCAAGATGGCCACGACTGGCGCATGTTTTTAATCGTGTTGCATCTACTGACAATGTCAGCTTCACAGGTGTACTACTGACCGTTGAGTCTACCCACCTCAGGAATGTTACCAAGTGGTGTCCGGGGGCGTGTCGGAGACGACCCTGCTCCTCCAGCAGAGATTCGACTACATCTTTTACACGGGCTCCGCCGCCGTGGGCAAGATCGTCAGGGACGCCGCCAACAGGTTCCTCACGCCCACTACCCTCGAACTGGGCGGCAAGAGGTGGGTGAGGGTGGTCTGTGGGTGTGGGGGTAGTAATGGTGAATAGAGTGGTCTCTGTGCTGTCATATGAGGGTGGTCTGTGGAGTCAGTAATGGTGAGGAGAGTGGTGTCTGTGCTGTGGTGTGAGGGTGGTATGTGGGAGTAGTGAAGGTCAGGAGTGTGGTGTTTTGTGCTGTGGTGTGAGGGTGGTATGTGAGAGTAGTGGTGGTGAGGAGTGTGATGTCTGTGCTGTGGTATGAGGGTGGTATGTGGGGGTAGTGGTGGTGAGGAGTGTGGTGTCTGTGTTGTGTGAGGGTGGTCTATGGGTGTGGGGGTAGTGGTGGTGAGGAGAGTGGTGTCTGTGCTTTGGTGTGAGGTTGCGGACAGGGTGGGTAACGTTGTAGTGGATAAGAATGTCTCTCGTAGTGAGGCAGTGGATGTGGTGTGGCTGAGGCTGGCGTAAGAGGGTTAGTGTGGGTGTCTGTGCATGACAATGACAGTGCGGGTGAGGTTGTGCATGAGACAGTGTGAGTGGGTGACAGTATAGATTTAGCTTACGGCATGACTGTAGAAGACTGTGATTTTTATTTGATAGCTGTATCCCCTGGTTGCTTTTCATGGGCAGCTTATGCTTCAGAAAACCAGAAACAGTTCACAGGGATCTGAAGATTCTGCCTTGATGTTTATCTCTGAGGTGTGTGAACAGATCTGTCAGTTAGCGCTCTATAAAGTCTGACATTCCAGTGTTCTACTTAGCCGTTTTAGATCCTCGGTGTGGAGTACTGGAAGCTTTTAAGCTGCTTCTACTCCAAGTATACCTTCGCTTCTCTTTGTTATACTCAATATCATTCATATTTCCGAATGAACCAGCGTATTTGTTTTCTGTTTTGGCTTAATGGTCGAATTCAAGCAGTATTTCACAAGTTTTAGGTATTTTGTCAAGAACATAAGTAATTGTTTCTATTTAAGATACAACCATAAAACGGATGAAGCAGTAGCGCTACATGACGAACGAGAACTGGAGTATATGATGAGCGAGAGATCGTGTACGGAATAAGGAAGGAAACGTGACACTAATCGTGTCATTCACCATCATTGTTGACACGGAAGGAAACGACGCCACCCATTCTAGGCTGGGGTACTCGAGGTTCCCGCCTGTGCTGGTAGCATGTCCAGGTTCTATTTGTAATCACATCCATAAGCCAGCCGTCTACCCTGGTAACCTCTCCTCTGGATGAATCAAACACAGGCGCCGAATACGCCTCTAGAGCTCCAGGTCAGAGTTTAACGTACTGACTCTGAGTGTGAGGTACAACGTCTTGCTGAACAACAAATATGAACATCTTAAACCTTCCCTTGCGTTCTGTGTCATTGAGAACTCCGTTACGTCACGTTACTCGGGCGTTTAAAGTATTGTAAATGACATGCAGTTGTGGCTATTGATTATGGGCAAGATATGATTAATGTCACATATAACTTGATACCCTCCCTACAACCTCTCTTTCTCCACTCCGAAAAGCTACTGTGTCTCGATACAAGCAAGGTGTATGGACCTGAGGGCAATCCATATGATTAGAAGAAGTGAACTTTTGAACATCTGTCTGCACTTTACTGTCGTTTCTGTTTTAGTTCAGAGACCAAGACTCTTCATTCCTCCTGAAGGCAAGCATTGGTACAGCCCTTCCCAAAGATCAGATCGTCCTGTTGTCCTCACTTAAACTTCTACTTCCCAAAGTCTTTAAATTTGTCCTCAACACACGGCCATTTTCGTAAACATATTGAATCACAATCACAATCTTCTCTCTGATCATCAGTGTGGCTTCCTCAAGGCGAGGTCCCACTTGTGATATCCTCTCCTGTCTTCCGCAAGGCGAGGTCCTCTTTGTGATATCCTCTCCTGTCTCCCTAATGTCTGATTATCATCTCAACGAGACGTAGAGACTCCTGTAATGTACCCCTTGATATATCAAAATCTTTTGACATAGTGAGGCATCGAGGTCTGATCCCCACGTTCCCCCTCTTTTGGGTTTTCTTTCTCTCACTCTGCTCCTTCATATCGATCTTCCTCTCTGCTCGATCTGTCTCCCTCGCTCTGGATGCATCAGCCTCTCCTTCCCATGTCAACAGTGGTGTTCCTCAGGTTCGGTCGTATCTGTAACGCTCGTCTTTCGTTTTATTAACAATTTTCCTTCATGCGCTGGCGACTCAACACAGCATTCATCCACTTCTTTTTAAATGCGCTCTTTCTTCACTTGCTCGATCCTGGACTCGTTTCGCCTTAACTGCCTTAATAAAGTAGGACAGGATTTTCCAGTGCAGGTGGCGCAACCTACTTAAAAAGTTTAATGCCTCTGAAACCCAGTTCCTGTCCATCTCTCTCTCTCTTTCTAAACCCCTCACAACTTTCTCATCTCCTTTGATGGCTCTGCAGTTCCAACACTCGGCACAGTATACATACATAGCATCACTGCAACACTGAACCTCTTCTGGTCACCCCTTTTATTACACAAATAGCCAAGTCGGCCTCTTGAGATACTGGAAATCTCGTATAGATGAAGTCAACTTTCCTGAACAGTTGCTCCGACTGTGTACAGGATTGACTCATCCTTGTGTGGAGTACTTCTCTTACACCTGGGGAGAAGATTCTAACTCTACACACGTACATGCTTAACAAAGTCGAGTCTAGAGCCGTCCGACTTACCATCTCTCCCAGTCTGACAGCAAAGCTTGACCTACTTGCCTTGCGTCATGGTTTACGTTGTGTCTCCCTCTTCTAAAGACAATATTCTGGTTTCTGCTCCCAGAAAGTGGCTGTTTGTGTGTTATCGCCGTTACCTAAACTGTTTCATACTCGGAAAACTCCTGTTTCACACGATTACTGTGTAACCGTTGGCACCCTCAGCCTGATCACGTGGTCCTGTTGCTGCCCTTGTGCAAACTGTGGTTAGCGTGACATGTCATTGACGACAAGACGGGAAATTTGACCTGATTGTCAAAGCGACTAATCTGTCATCTCGAGCCAGAGGGCCCCGCACCAAGGATTGAATTCTGACCAGTGACCCTCCCCACCATGTCGTAATCCTAGTTGACTCCCTAGGCAGGATTACTGCCAGTGACCGAGAGATATTATAGGAAGAATTTAGAGGGCGCAAAGGCCACACCTCCTTTGCCAGTCACAACACCAGGAACCAGTAAGTTCTGTCTGTTATGTGGGGCCAACCTCGCACGCTGAGTCTGGATGGCGGGCCGGTGGATATTCTTACGACTGGCAGCGTTGTCGTAAAGGCCGTTACTTACCCTGGCGGCAGCGCCCGTCTTGCACCAAGAGTCAGTCAGTCACTTTAAGTCTATTTCCTTCAATTCCTCTTTGACCGTCGTCTGGGACAGGCCGGTGGGCGGGTGTTCACTTAAAGACAGATACCATGGCGTCATCGCGTATCCATTGTTCACTGGGAGTCGTCTCGCTGAGCCCACCCCTGCTATCACGTTTTCGCCGTGTTCCTGATGGTGGGAGATGCGACTGTGGACCATCCTGGAGATCCAGTATACCACCACCGCCAACTGCACTGCCCCGTTAACCGTGCGGCCGAGTGCCCAGACCACTGCTGGTGCCGCCCTTGCATCAGGTCACCCTGGGAGCCACCTGAATGTAACCCATACCTACACCACCTGCTGAGGGATCCTGTCATATGAGTCCTATGATTATCTATGTTACATAACTACATCATCTTACATCTTATCTTACATCTTACACTTCAGCATTCTCACATTTGGTGCCAACTTGTGTTTGGAAAAAAAAGTCTTTTCCTTTTTTTTCTTTACATTTTCTGGGCTAAATTATTATTGATGGATCTCAAGTGAGGGTCCTACTTCATCATGTCTTTTGAGATGAGCGGCCAAAGGACTCTTCCATAGCCCAGTGAATCATTTTACTTCTGACATCCTCCTCATGACAGGGTTATCTTCTTTAATCTCCTATCTCTCTCTCTCTCTACTACCTTGTATCCTCTCCACAACTGTGTGTGATCTCTTTTGACTCGACTCCCTCCCAAGTTAGTGTCCTCCCTGATGACCCCGTGTTCATTCCCATGACCCCGTGTCCACTTTGTTCCCAACCAGCCCGTGTTACATCGACCACACTGTGGACATGGACCTGGCCGTGCGACGGGTCTTGTGGGGGAAGCTGATCAACCTGGGGCAGACGTGCATTGCCCCGGACTACGTGCTGTGCTCCGAGGACGTGCAAGAACAGTTCGTCAAGAAGGCGAAGGCGGCGCTGCACGAGTGGTACGGCGACGACCCTCAGAAATCACCCGACCTGGCCAGGATCGTGTCTGAGAGACACGTCAAGTAAGTACTCGGTCTACGTCCTTGGAGGGCTGCCTTGTGGGTGTCACCAGCTCTCACGGACAGTGGGTCAGCCTTGAAGTGTGTCTTGGGGCAGCGCTACTGGAAGCTTACCCTCTAGCATTCGCAAGTATTTCTAACAATGCTTTTGTTTTTGTCCTCCGAGGTTCCTTTAGGTTTTGTTAGAAGTAGACAGGGGAACAGTAGGCAATGTTTCGAGGTTTAAAACTGCCATTCTTACGCAATGGAGTCCCTTCCAGTGTGTAAGCATTCATAGTTTGTTGTCTGAATATTTTTCCACCGGTTCTTAGTGCACCCCGTACATCAAATATCGTATACTAGAATATCTTTTCTTTTCCAGCAACTAAGATGTGTCTTATTATTACGTTTTGTCGATTGGGTTGTTGAATTTAACTTCTTAGGGAAAACAGTAGAGACAGAGAGCTAATGCCAATAGGTAAATACACTGAAATATTCATGGCTTCTCCAAGATTATATATTGATCACTCGTACAACAAACTTAATATCTTTCAACTTCTTAAAATGTCTTTGTGTCCTGCAGACGGCTCGAGAGCTACCTGGAGTGTGGCACGGTGGCGGTCGGTGGAAGATGCGACAAGAGCGACCTGTGGGTGGAGCCAACGCTCCTGGTAGACGTAGCCAAGGACAGCGCCATCATGCAGGAGGAGATCTTCGGACCCATCCTGCCCTTCATCAACGTCAAGACCCACGCTGAGGCCATCGCCTTCATCAATAAGAGGTTCGTGAAACCACTGCTCCCCAAGTATCCTCCCTCCTATCTGGGTTCAGACCATTATTGATGTCATGTTAAGATATGTTGAGACTCTTCTCCTGAGCCATCCACCTCTTCTGTCATAGTGAGACTCGCGGTAGCTTCAATATGACCATCAGTCGGCCAGTCAGTTGTCTTCTGCAGCTACTGTCTACCTCTGTCGATAACATACGGGATCATGAGTATAGCTGTACACGATGCACTTTATATGTCTACCTTCTGTAGAGACGATCACTTCCATAAAGGTTACTGCCATGACCATTTTGAAGGACTACTTTATAAAGCCTTATTGATACCACTACCAACAGCCAGAGGTGATAACATACCCTTGAGCACGACGCTACGACCCGTATGCATGATCGTGTGGCCTGTGGTCCAGCCCTTGCGCATCAGTCCAAAAGCCAAGCCATCATACCCAAGGGTCGGATTTTGTCATACTCATGGACCGTACTGTCGTGTATGAGGTGTTACTGGACACATGTAAAAGCTGCATGTGGTGCTGGAAGTGTGACGGGGCTTACCACAGTTACCTGGGCTCGTGACAGTTACCTGGGCTTGTCACAGTTCCCATCATTTGTCACGGTTACCATTATTTGTTCCAGTTACCATCACTTGTATCGATTTCCATCAAATTCTTTATTTCAAGATTATTATCACTTGTCACAGTTACCATCAGTGGTCACAGATACCGTCACCTGCCACCGTTACCACCTCCTGTCACAGTTACCACCCCAATCTTGTGTCAGTCTCCCATTCATTTCCACAATTACCATTGTTGTCAAGGTTAACATGAATGGCAACAGTTACCATCATTTGTCATAGTTACCATCACTTGTTACAATTGCCATCCAGTTTTGTGCCAATTAACATCAATTTCCACAGTTACCATTACTTGTCACAGTTACCGTTACTCATCACAATTGCCAACACCCGTTACAGTTACCTCTGGTGGTTGGTACATACCTGAATTATACTTTGATCAGAATCACCGAAGGGCAGCATTCTTGCTGTCGTCAGTCCTGACCCCTGACCTCAGAATGACCCGAGATGCAACACGTCCAGCGGCGATGTTTACTGCAAAGAAAAGAATGTGTTCGTTCGTTATTGATGCCCAATATTGACAGGATAAAGGCATGTGTGTGTTGCGTCCTCTTGGAATAAGGATTTAATTCCCCCAGAGCACTGCAGGCAGACACACAGATATAGACCGATCAAACGGACAGACAAACAGGCAGACAGACAGACAGACAGACAGGCACATCTTGGAGACGGGAGTGGTAGGTTTTCATGAGTGAGGAGCATCTGTCTTTCTTGCTCTTTGTTCCCTCGTGTCCCACCTAAGCAAGACCTGGTCTGGTGTCCTCCAGCAGGAGTGAGAGGCCGCTGGCGCTCTATGTCTTCAGCCGGGAGAAGGAGGTCATGGAGGCGTTCGTGCAGCAGGTGTCGTGTGGAGGCATCACCCTTAACGACACCATCTTCCATCTCGGCAGTAAGTGCCACGCCAAACTCACCTTTGTGTATTGAGAAACTTCTGGAAAAATGTTTTGGTTCGCCAGAACTTATAGAAATCAGAAAC
>JAUUDZ010441096.1:0-13130 GCA_032361705.1 Panulirus versicolor
AGGTCTGAACATTATGATCTTACATGGGATCCTCTTACATTATGAACAAGTCTGAACATTAGGATCTTACATGGGATCCTGCTACATTATGATCAAGTCTGAAAATTAGGATCTTACATGGGATCCTGCAACATTATGATCAAGTCTGAACATTATGATCTTACATGGGATCCTACTACATTACGATCAAGTCTGAACATTAGGATCTTACATGAGATCCTGCTACATTATGATCAAGTCTGAAATTAGGATCTTACATGAGATCCTGCAACATTATGATCAGGTCTGAACATTATGATCAAGTCTGAACATTAGGATCTTACACGGGATCCTGCTACATTATATAATGTTCAAGTCTGAACATTAGGAACTTACATGAGATCCTGCTACATTATGATCAAGACTGAACATTAGGATCTTATGTGGGATCCTGCTACATTATGACCAAGTCTGAACATTAGGATCTTACATGGGATCCTGCTACATTATGATCAAGTCTTAACATTAGGATCTTACATGAAATCCTGCTACATTATGATCAAGTCTGAACATTAGGAACTTATGTGGTATCCTGCAACATTATGATCAAGTCTGAACATTAGGATCTTACATGGGATCCTGCAACATTATGATCAAGTCTGAACATTAGGATCTTACATGGGATCCTGCGACATTATGATCAAGTCTGAATATTGGGATCTTACATGAGATCCTGCTACATTATGATCAAGTCTGAACATTAGGATCTTACATGAGATCCTGCTACATCATGAACAAGTCTGAACATTAGGATCTTACATGAGATCCGGCTACATAATATTATGATCAGGTCTGAACATTAGGATCTTACATGGGATCCTGTTACATTATGATCAAGTCTGAACATTATGATCATACATGGGATCCTGCTTCATTATGATCAAGTCTGAATATTATGATCTTACAAGGCATAAATGGGATGGGATATAGTGAATTGTTAATGTGTGGTATACTGGGGTCGATGTTTTGTGAATGGACTGAACCAGGTCATACTAAGCAGCAGGGGGAAATGGAGAACAAGTCTCATATATACATATATACATTTTTCACACTTGATTGCCATTTCATGCATTGGTGAGGAAACACCAGGAACAAAATAAGGCTGCATTCACTCATCTATTTCCTAGCCATCGTATGTGATGCCCCCTATTCACAAGTAGACCCCACAGACCTTTTCATGGTTTCTCTGGCTGCTTCATGTGCCCTGGTTCAGTCCCTTGATAACACATCAACCCCTGAGTACCACAACGTTCTATTTCATTTTATCTGGAGCACGCCCTTTATCTTCCTACATGTCAGGCCCTGATCACTCAAAATCTTTTTCAGTCCATTTTTCAATATCCAATTTGGTTAGGTTAAATTAGGCAACACTTGACACCAACCATGAAAGCATCAACAAAAAGTGGTTGGCCAATTTCACTGCCAGCTTTCCATGACAAAGTCACTCACAGTAGCTTCACCTCCAATACACTTACACTCTACTGTATATTTCCTCAAGCAGCAGTTTTTTGTTTTTCAAACTCTCCCTATGTGACCTATCGTTACTTGAAGCATGCTTCAACATGAAGGTCCTTTCATACATAGATGACTTCACAATCACATCACAACATCCAGACACCACTGAAGCAACATCAGACATGCAATACTACATTATACAGTTAGAATTGTGGCTCACCAAGAACAGAATGTCTGCATCTCCATGGATGTCTTCAATCACTCTTTTAACCCCAGATAAACATGACTCCAGTACACAATCTCCAGTCACATTGAATGAACAAACTCTCCCACTGAGAAAAAACACCAACCATTCTGGGCATTACATACAACACATACATGACATTCACTCATAACATCAATATAAAAGTAACGCACAAACTAAACGCCCTCAGAACACTAACTAGCATCAGATTGGAACAAAAAAGAATCCCTCAATATCCTATACAAACAATTCATCTGCCCCACTTTAAAGTACATTTCAACTGCCTGTTCCTCCATCTTCTCAAAGCTGCAAACAGTACAAAATAATGCACGCAAAACAATTACTGGCTACCCAAAAACAACAAACACTCAACACCATAATAAGGCAAAGATCCTTCCAGGGCAGTCCCACCTCAATGTGCTTGACACTCAATTCCATTTCACAGGAATAGACCCCTCCCACCCAAACCACTATATAGCTAACAATCAACCACTAAGTAGAAACAAAAATCCCACCCCTGCCTCACACTTCAGTAACCTCAACTTAAATTCCCCCAACCCCAACAAATATAAATGACAAAACACATACGTATTGTAAGGAAGACAATCACTAAATAAATGACCTCCCAAATCAGTCTTATGTTCTATCCCACCAGACATATACCAATATGAAACCACAATCCTTAAACAAACTCAAGTTTCACTCTCCCATTCATGCACTGGACATTACCCATCACTACAACAAAGCAAACAGTGTCGACATATCCCAACACCCTTCATGCAAACACCATAAAAGAAGAGTTACGCATAATTGCCCTGCACTCTCGGCACATAGATGCAAACATAACATAATACAACACTTTATGACCTGTGGTCACAACTGGTGGATGTGGCCAGTTTCTTGAGTGCTGCAGGAGTCTCATAGAGGGGACTCATGCGGCAGGATTGAATAATATATAGTGACCAACAACAAGAGCAAAACATACTCCCATCAAAAGCTGTTTAAGGTGAAAAAATAAAGTGACAGAAGAAATAAATGAATTGCTGCTCTGCAGGTGTATCTATGTCAGATTCATAAAGCTTGAAAGGTTATAAGAAGGAAAGATGAAAGGAGCATTATACAACTGCTTTGCTGTTGGAAGGGAGGTATCATAACAGCCATTTTGTGGCAGATTTCCACACAAAATGTGGGAAGCAGAAGCCATATGTGTGCCTTGGGAGTAAGGACATGGATACAGCTTAGATGTGACCAAAACGACATCAATAGAATTGAAGGGGAGCTGCAACATTGTGGCATACACAAAGGGACAGTTGTAAAGAAGGAATGCCAGGGGAATTAACAAGATGGAAAGCTTTTGATTCTGCTCTCATTAATAAAGGTGTGGAGGAAGTCATGTAAGGCATGTGAGCAATACTCCAAACAAGGGTGAGTAGAACCCCTTAAGATATGAAATAGCCACTAAAATGAGAAATAATTAAGGCACTTATGCAACAGCCCCAGCTTTCGGGTAGTTAATTGTGATGTTGATCTATGCAAGGTTTCCAGGAGAGAGTGGGGGATATGGTTATGCCCAACATGCTTATGTAATTACAGGGCTAACTTATGTTTTTTAAATTGAACTGAAGGAAGTAAATGATTCTTAGAAAGGTCCGAAGTGAGAGTAAATGTTTAGTAAAACAAAAAGAACTAGTATTAGGAGGAGGGAGAAGGAAAGTTAATTAAAGTGGTACACTGATATCATCAGCAATAAAGGGAAAGGGGTTAGATGTAAAAATCACTTATTGAAAAGAGAATATGTATTAGGGTATAACCATGAGGAATGACACTGTTAATAGAAGAGGGAAGTTGTTCTATCAACAACTACTGCAAAGGAATGACTAGGAAGGAAACTGCATTGGGAAAAACGAAGAAACAAGAAAACAAATGGAAGGGAGAAATGGAAGCAGTGACTTAGGCCACGCCCTTCCAAATGCTTTAGAGATGTCGAGAGTTACATCAAAATCCCCGAGAGGAAGACCAGAGGTGTGTCACATAGAAGAGATCACCAGTTGACCTTGTACTACAAAATCTGTTTTAGTGAGCTGAAAAAAGGGAAAGGGATTCTAAATCTTTGAGAAAGTAAGACAAGAGTTTTGAGAACCTTAAAAATTGGAAAGCAATAGGTTGGTAGTTGGGGGGTTAGAGCAATCTCCTTTCTAAGGCAAGGGCTGCACCAAGGAAAGCTTCAAGAGGGAGGAAAACTCTGGATTTTTGGAGAGCTAAAACTGGCTAGGATTAAAGCTAGCTCAAAGGCACATTCTTATAGGACTTGAGGATATATGTCATCAGGTACACAAGCTTTGTCCAGCTGGAGCTGGAAGAGTACTTGGAAGAGAATACCAAGAAAGCAGTTTTATCAGTAAGAAAGTTAGCTATAGATTGATCAGATTTGAAGTGAAGAAAGGTTTATGTACCAAAAATTATTGATGTTTTGGTTATGGACTAAAAATATTTGTCATAAAAAGCCAAGTCAAACACTTTCTCTTATGGTGTACTTGAATTTATGAAGAACAGCTTTGCAGTAATATATGAAAGCAGCGTGGGTATTAGGGCAAGGAAAGAGTTTCACGGCCCAGTATATAGGTAACAGGGATAGATAAATACTTTGGAGTACCACGAGTGTAGAAGTCTCTCCCCATACAGGACAAATAAGTAATTACAGAAATCAACATGTTACCGCATGACAAGCTACCCAACTTGACCTCAGGCGCTCCAGACTTGTGCTTATGACAAGTCATTAACGAGATAACTGAAGATAGGGACAAGTTTGCCAATGTCCTCATGGTGCTGCCTACAAACTCTGACAGTAGTAGCATCATCAAGAGTTCATGTGATACTAATTTATATGACGTGTATTTTCTGCTCCTGCCATCACCTTCCTCAGCCACAAGGCCTCAGCTGCTGGCAAAAAAGGTCTGAGTCATGTATGTTGTCTCACTCCGTCACAATTAAAAAAGAGAGTTCCTGGGGTCATCAACTTTCATCAAAGATTCATTCCCTGCTATGTGGACATCTTGGGGGACTGAAGAACGCCTGCACCTCATGCAGGCTTTGGCTGTGAATGATGCCTTCCCCAATACCAACCAGATTGCATAACTCATCTTACTTGCTCTACCTACTCTTAATTCTTCCACTAGCCCTTCCACCAATGTTTGCAATCCAGCCGACAGAGCTATTATTCACAGCTCATTAATGGCAGACAGTTGCCCATTGCCTTCTTTTCCAATCAGTTGTCTTCATCAGAGGTAAAATGCAGCAACATTAAAAGGGAATTTCTTGCCATCTGCTTTATCATTCAGCACATATTGCTTCCTAGAAGTAGTCCTCATTGATCAAAAGCCCCTGTCATATGCCACTGCTGCCAAGAACATCTCCACTTGCCACTCATCACTGGGTTACATCTTGTAATTCACTACAGACAACCACCACATTGAAGGGAGCTGACACTATGGTTGCTGATGCCCTTCCTTGCCATTTTGGTAGTGCTGTCCTCTACAACCTAGGGTCATCAACTACCCTGCGGCACCAGCTGCTCAACAACAGGACCCTGACCTACCATGTTTTTGGGGACCCTTCTCAGTGCTCCAGATCATCAGCGTTCTCCTTACACTAATTATTTCTTCCAAGACATTTTCTTATTCTCCCTGAATGTTGATGATGCTCTCTCACCCCGTGTCTTATTTTCACTCTTTTTCAGCCCCTGCACCTTCCTCTGGACTTCCTGCTGCCTCCTTTTTGTACATCTAATCACTCTCACTCTTTCCCTGCATGTAATGCTAATACATCTCTTTTCTCATTCAATAACAACTTAACTTCCTCATCCCACCATTCACTACCCTTTCTCACATGCCTATATCCCATCTTCTGCATGCCACATGCTTCTCCTGCACATGAAGGTTTACTTCCTTAAAAATTTCATTCCTTGCCCATTCCCCTTGTTTCATTTAGTCTCATCTCTTGCTGTTCTTCACTCAATTTTTTTTCCTGGTATCTCCTCACACAAGCCTTCTTTCCAAGCTCATTCACTTACACCAACCCCTTCCCAACACATCATTTTCCTCTTTTTCCTAAGCCACTCCAAACTTTCATTCTTCCCGCCACCAAAAAGTGATCAATCATCCCACCAGCTGCCCCTCTCTGCACATTTAAATCCAAGTCTTTTTCTAGTATGCCTATCAGTTAAACATATAACTAAACTATTCCCCTGAATCCCCAACCCCACTAACCAACATACATTTATGTTTATTTTTCATTTATTTTGCTTTGTCACTGTCTCCCGCGCTAGCAAGGTAGCGCAAGGAAACAGACGAAAGAATGGCCCAACCCACCTACATGCATATGTATATACATACACGTCCACACACGCAAATATACATACCTATACATCTCAACGTATACTTATATATAAACACACAGACATATACGTATATACACATGTACATAATTCATACTGTCTGCCTTTATTCATTCCCGTCGCCACCCCGCCACACATGAAATAACAACACCCTCCCCTCCCGCATGTGCGCAAGGTAGCGCTAGGAAAAGACACAAAGGCCACATTCGTTCACACTGTCTCTAGCTGTTATATATAATGCACCGAAACTTGTGTATGTATATGTATGTATACGGTAAAATGTATATGTGCTTGTGTGGGCGTTTATGTATATACATGTGTATGTGGGTGTGTTGGGCCATTCCTTGTCTTTATCCTTGCGCTACCTCGCTAACGCTGGAGATGGAAGTTAAGTATAATATAAAAACAGAAAATAAAAAATTTTCATGAGTGTAATTTAAGCTCTTTTCACTTTTCAGTTTTATGAAAACTGCACCTGCTCTTCACTGCTGGATTCCATGGTAATTTCTTATTTCTCACTACTGGAGTGAGGCTTATGGACACAGAGAGAAAGAGCACTTGCCCAGAGGAGGTATAAACACCGTTGATGAATAGGGTATATCCATTAGATTTCACCCTCTTTGACCATTGTTTGCTTGTCATGCCGGCTATTTTTTGTTCTTAAAGACCCAGTAACTGTACAGCAACCCACCAAGGCCAATGGCATGTATTTGCAGGTGTCACCTACTCGCCATCAAATCACACCACACAGTTGTTTACACTTTTGCAGTGTAGTCCAGCATTTATTGATTCCTGTTTTCACCAGCCTAAGGTATTTTCATTTCTGCCCTTAAGAGATGTTGGATCTGCAGAATATTCTTTTGATTGTGTGTTGTGATGTAAGTATGAAGTATTTTCATTTATTTTTCAGGCATCATGGGCTGGCTAGGCTGATGAGATGTTCAGGAGTTCATCATTCTGTTACAGCAGACTACAATACTGTGCCTATTTTACATCTTTTTATTCTTGTTTTAATGTAAGTTTATGGTTATAGGGTAATTGTTCTTGAATGTTTAATTTTCAAAAGTTTCCTTAGATAGGCTCTTGGGGCTTTTACATTTTGGTCGTGGCCATACATTCTGTTATGGTTGACTGATTATCATCCTGTAGTTACTTATTGTGGGAGATACCATGATTGCATGGGTGATTTTCCTCGGTAAGGCTCACATTTGTTTTGTAGTGATGCTGATATTTGAGATTAACCCAATATTGGCTCACTCATTGTTGTACAAAGGGCATGCCTTGAATCTTTTGCTAACGCGATGCTGTAAAACAGGGTCTTCAGATGTTACAGCATAAAGTAGTATGGTCTGAATGATACTCCTTTAATTTAAGATGTTTGCATTGCTGTTTCTTGGTTTTATTGATTTCCCAACTTATCCTCCTGTCAGCTGACCCTAAGGCTTCAGGTTCAGGTACCTCTACTAGTGTGTCAGTGATACATCAGAGGAACCAAGTTAGAGGTCTACCATGGAGGAATCCTTGTGATTTGTCAGGAGACTGTTTCACATGGAACATCAGTAAAGCTTTGATTGTGTATGATATACAAAATAATTGTTGATCAGTTGTAATAGGTCCTTGGATAAGTTGCCCCTGAATGAAATCTCAACAAGGCTTTTGTTGTATACAGTTCGCAAAACCTTAGCACTTATTCATGGCCTGATGCAGTATTCATAGGAAAAGTTGCTATAGAACCTTAGTTTCCATTCTAACTTAGCAGTAGATAATGTTTATGAGTCTGGAACCTTAGCTTTTGCTTTTGCTAGACCACTGTGGAAACTTGGTTGTGGAGATCCATTCAGAATCCAAATGGAACCTCATTATTCATTCTTACTCATTGGTAGCTGATGTTGAAGTCCTGACTGAAACAGTCATGGATTTCATTGTGGTGAAAGTGCAACCTAACCTTAACTAAGAAGCTTCAGAAAATCCCATAGGGATGCAAATGGAATCATAGTTAATGCTCTTAACTCAGTGGTATCTTGAGTTGATTTGGCCTGGCTGCATTGCAATCTCACCCAAGAAACTGTGGAAGTCCCTTCAGAGCCCAAACTGAACCTTGGCAAAATTAGCTTTTGTTTTAGATTGGCAGTAGTGGAACTACAGTAAAAAAGCTTTGGAACTTTCTTATGGATCCTTGTATTTTGTAGGAGTTCATAAGTTTCCAAGTACCAGTGGAACTCAAATGAAAACTTTAGTTTCTTTTTAGGTCTTAGGTTTGAGGGAATCTAGGAATAAATCACCCATCCCCTTTGAGTCACTTAGGAAAACTTGGAACTTATAAAGAATCTTGGAATTATAAGTCCCATAGGTACCTGGTGCTTTGGAAGCATAAAGTTGTCTAGTATTAGTCAAGGGGAATTTTCACCCATTAATTCTGACTTAAGAGTTGAATGAGAATTCCCTTTAGTCCATGTGTCGTTTTTAGTACAAGTAGTATAAGAAAGTTCTGAAGCTCATTAACCATTGTTATTACTGTTAGCATTGTTAACCCCTTTAAGTGCTGTCCATGTTTATATACATTTTACTGGAGAAGTATAGTACATAAGTATACATCTTTAAATTTTCTGCATATATATGAATAGGCTGGTGCTAACAGCATATACCATATAGATGCAATATATTATGCAAAGTTGTAATCAGCCCATGCAAAAATCATGAAGCTTCTCATTTATCCATATATTATCATGACGGGAAGAGGTCTTACGCATGGTATTGGAAAGTTGCACACGTGCATATATGATCTTAAATTTTCCAACCATTTTTGAATATGCCTGTGTTTTATGGAGGCTTTTATATGTACCACCTTTCACCATACCTTTAACCTGCAGAAAATTCCTGAAGCCTCTCATTTACCCATAGAAAATTATGATGGGAAGACACCTCCAGAGCCAGTGCATTGTTCAGGGGAAACAAATAACCAGCCTTCCCCTTTTAAAGGGGGGCTCAGTGAATTTCATAACAGCACTTTTTTCATGTTCATTTAACTTTTTAAAGAATTATTAAAAGAAAGGTCCTAAATCAGGACAGCAACAGGCTCATAATCAAAGCAAAATGCAAGTGGACTCTAATGTAATCAAGAGGAAGTGAGGATGAAGATTTTCACTTTACCTGTAAGATAGGATGATGTATGATTTGAAAAGAGAAACAAGACCTCATGCCTGAGCCCCCTGAAATACTGAACCCCCCACCACCACACACACACACATATGCATGCACACACCCACCACCACCGTGATGCACTTCAAGCAGACCCCACCCGGCTGATTTGAAGTGTAGATAGATTTTATGGGCCTTGGGTAGTAATGACAGCCAGTTATTTAACTGGACATATCATGAGGAGACTGATTTTGAATTTGATAGAGGAAGACTTGATCTATAAGCATAGCAGAAGAAACTGAGTGTGGAGGATGACAGCTGAGTACATGCTGGGTTTAGAAATGGTACTGGCACACCAAAATTTAAATGAGTAGCATTATGTCATTATGTCAAAGTTGAAATATCTGTGATGCACTGGGTTTAGATGGCTGTGGTTGCTGAAATGGCTTATAAGGTTTTTTTAGTATTTCATATTTTTCTAATTTTGCCTGTCCTGAAGAGGCATTTTGTAACCGTGGCCAGTTCTTAAAAGGTTAATTGCCAGCAGGTTATTTTGCCTTAGTATAGAATGTTTGATATGTATGACCCTCTGTATCTGCAGTGTTTTTAATAGCTTCCTCTAGTATGACCTTGCACGTTACATTACTGTCATGAAACTGGAGTTTTCTGTGACTATTCATTATCTTTAATTTTAGATAGAACCTTTTCATACTTTTTTCTTTTTATGAGGTCTGTAGCACTGTATAGGCCTTTCTACCATTTAGCTAGCCTGGTGACAGCTGATATGTGAGGTTCAACTTTTCCTCTTCCATCGTTAGAGATGTTGTGATTCACCCTGGCCAAGGTTTCACTCTAGTAAGACTCGAAGCTTGATATATGTCTGGATGTAGTTGGAGTGTTATAGTCGACAAGCTTCACTCATACTGTACCTCCCATGGTAGTTGTGTTTTTATCGAGTGTCTTTGCACATGAGGAGTGATCTGTTTGCTAGAAGCTGTTGGCAGTTCCCAAGTCAGCAGCAAGTACACTGTTTAAGCACCATTTCTAATTATATCAAGGTTTTTCCTTGTATTAGACGCAGCTGAACTCTTAAGATTCAGATAACTTCGTAGTGGAGGCTCCTTTTCCTTCCCAGTTGTCTCTTCTAACTAATCCAGAGGAGAAAGTGGCCCTCTTAAGTCTAGCTACAATAAAGGTATTCCTTCTTTGGACCAAGGTTGGTTTAACTGTTGCCTTAGAACATGTTAGGAAATGGTTACTCAGTAGTAAGTTTGGTTGTTAAGCCCCACATTTCTTTTCTGCTGTATAAGATCTTGGGAATGGATTGTGAGGTTTACAGTTTGGATGCATTCGGTCCTTTATTCAGTATTTGTTTGGGTGCTTCTTTAGGAGTGCAAAGATAAGACTGTGACTGGTTGTCTTGAGGAGCTGAATAGTATAAACCACTTTTCATGAAATGATGGATTGCTGTGGTGTTTCTGTTAATGAAATGGATTCCCGGACACAACTTCATATTGCTTAGAAAGAGAAGCAACCATGGAATAGTCACTTCTTTCTTTCTGATATACCAGCAACTCTGAACCTAAATTCATCCTCAACTTTTATGTGGCCCATTGACGAATGGTAAACCCACGAAAAATCCAATATATCTGTCCAAGTCTTCAGCAAGGTCATATGGTTCCCAAATCCATGAGTTTCTGTAGATCTTTCTTATTTATGTACCATCTCAGAGCTTTATATAACTTGTGATAGATCACTTACTACATCACTTTCTCTTACTGGAAAGAATATGTTCATTCACTTGTCACTGTTTTGGCTAGTAACCGCTAAATCTTGTTTTCTGCTGCAGAACCGAATTTTCCCCACAGACACATAATTGGTAATGAGATGTCGCTCTTTGAGCTACAAGGAATTCTATTGCTTCTGAATAAGCTATTGGTAGTCTTGTGAAATGTAAAGTGAAGCAACCTCTTTGAGAGTATCAAAAGATCTTGAGCCATGTGAGCTTTTGTTTTGAAACAAACCAAGATTTTCCCACACTCAATATACAACCTGCTTCCTGGAATACATCCCTGACAATGACTTTGCCTAGAAATTTTTCATTCAACTTGTCTGTAATCAGAAATACTTACTCTTTTAGAGACATTATTATTGTTAAAAATGGCTGGTTAACTTGATAAAAAAATGTGGCTCAGAACTTAGTCAGAAAGGCCTTGCTCCAAATTACCATATATCCTTGCTCACTCGGAGAGTAACTAATGAGTATTGTAGACACTGTGCAGTATGGCCACTTTGTTTTTTTCTCTATCTACATCTATCTATATCTATGGCATATGTTCCTTTTTGGGACTTTTTCAAGTTAGAGGGCAAGTCTAGCGCAGTGTTTACAGAGGCTTCTGCCTATTGTTCCTGCATACTACTTCCTAATGCTTCAGCCTAATGTTCCTACATGTTTAATTTCCTTACCTCAGTTAGGTTTCCTTTCCAACCCTAAAATGTTCACATTTTTCAGGTTCAGTTAGAATTTATTTAAACTTACAACTTTAAAGGTATTCATATGACAGTGGAAAAGAAATTATTTCAGAAGTATACTACTTTCACTTTGATGATGTGTGCAAGTTTTATAACTTCAACAGGATGCACTAAAAAGCATGGTAGAAAGGCCTAATTGTCCAGTGAGTTGCCAGTATACATGTTTTACTGTTTATTTTACCCACATTGAAAAACTGGTAACTGATTATCATTGTTTTATTTTATATTATGATATAGTTCTTTGGTAACTGAGTTAGCGATGAGAAGCCCACATTGAATAACTGGCAACTGATTATCATTGTTTTATATTATGATATAGTCTTTTAGTAACTGAGTTAGTGGTTAGGAGCCCACATCAACTGAAGTGCCATAGGAGAACATGAGCCACAAACTTTTCTAGCTTCTGTTCAAATATTCAGCCTATAGAGGTCTCTCCACTAGGCAGGAATGGGCAGAAAATGTTCTTAGTGCCCCAACATCCACCATTATATAAGTGCTTAGCCAATGACCTGCAGGTCATGCATCTGTGGTAACCTCATGAAAAATATGTAGATTATTGGATGACCTAGAAGCAAGTGCTGAGAGTGAATTTTATTGTATGTATCAGTAGTTGAAGAAAGCGAAGAATAACAAAGGAAGTTTGAAGAAAAACTATGCTCAAAGACTGCTTTTCGCAAGATTTCCTAAGGAGAGAGAGGTGAGCATGGGAGGTCTGCAATTACATCCCTACTACCCTCATTTTCAGCCTCTGTTTTCCAGTTAGAAATTATTTAACAGCTCTTCCTAATTTTTCTTTATGTAATCTGGGGATGATAAATGAATTTGATAACAGGTGACAGTAAAGAGTTTAGAGTATATCTAAAGAAAAAAACACCTCTGGTATCCCCACATCTACCAACCATTCTCCTTCATCTCGCTGATTTTTTTGGGTAGGGTAATAATTCTAGATATGTTCATGTCATTTACATCTAACACTGTACCTAGGCAAGATGTAAGAAAAGAGTGTGATACTATGTCCAGGAGATGGAAGCAAAATCTCCAGTATTCTTCCCCACACATGCCAGCCAGAGTGAAAGAAGGCATGACATGATTATTGTTTCCAGTAGTAGGAAATGAGCTTCAGGAATCTTTGTGAAAAGGACTTAGGAGTGGACATCATTCCTCACCTGTCACTAGACTCTCATATTAGAAGGACAGTTAAGGAAATAAAATGTCCTGTGACAAATATCACTGCTCTTCCCCAATCTGATGATCTGTACATGCCTTTACCCTCTCAATCAATACCCTCCCATATAATTTCCCAGGAATACTCAACAAACTTATACCTCT
>JAUUDZ010441106.1:0-13130 GCA_032361705.1 Panulirus versicolor
AATGACAAATCATTGTTCCATAGTTTTATCGTAAAAACAGTATACCATCCCGGTTTGCACATACTGTTACAGAATACATTCTTGGACTTACATAAAACTAAAGCTGTAAATTACGCGATTTTATGGCTGCGTGTGGGAATACAGTACTACCCCTTAACCTTTCAGCTTTATCTTCTATATACACATAGTATATAGTACCTCTTCGCAGTTACTTTCTAGCGTAGTCTATAGTGTATCATGTATCCCTATGGAGCAGTGAAGGTTCAAGGAATGAATTTACATAAAAAAACCAAGAAGGTTTGTGAGGTAGTTCTTCACCCCAGTTCCCCGCCCCCACCCCAACCCCCGGACCTACGGTGTCTTCACTCGTCATGGGCCGTTATCAAGGTCATGGCCGTTTTATCCCGCATTCCGAGTATTGTACCCAATATCTACTGTCGGAGGAGAGCCGCTGAGTACGGACACGGAACCACTGGGTACATATAGGGTCAGCGGGTCAGCACGAAGCGCCTCAGGCTGCCGCAAACTTTCATTCAAATGTGTACTGACAATATTTACCCAAATGAATGAATGAACTCTTCTTTCAGCCGTATCCGTGAGATGTTTCGATGACCACTAAATTCCCTGCAGCATCTGTTGATGGATCATCTGCTTCCCGAGTGCTTGCCATATATGGGATATGGTAAAAGCGAAATATAAAGGCTGAGTAGTTTGAATTTACGCGGGAATCCATCAGGTAGCAGACGACGTAGGACCGAGATGTCCTTCAAAAATGCAGACGATATGTTCCAATAATATCCCTTATTTTTTTTCCTTCTAAAGTTGTGATGGTGTGTTTTGAATACCATAAAACCTTCCGTGAGGTCATAAGAGAAAATTTCGCATTGTCACAATGCATTTAGAATTTTACAGGGAGGATCGTCGGTGCATAAATATCCGATAGTGCGCATACACCAAAGTTAAATGGTTATGATACACTAAACTGAAAATATGGATATAGTATTACGTTTCCCCCAAGTATATATGTATTCCTCTTTGAAAAAGATGTTTGCGGTTTTCTTCTACCACAAGAATGAATATGCGTAGGTTTTAGAAGAAGAAACTAACTCTACCAAAAAATAGCACTAGTCAAAACCAAAATGGCAACGATGGATGGCTCGTCGGAGCAGACTGTATCGTGTAATGCGGAAAGATTAGTGCGTGTAGGCTATTATGAATTCGAAAAGACAATTGGAAAGGGTAACTTTGCTGTAGTGAAACTCGCAACACACAAAGTAACACAATCCAAGGTAAGGAAGTGCTAGTAAACGGTTTGTTTATCTTGGGTCTCGTCTCATGAAAAGATATTATCTTGCCAGATTTTATGACCTGGAAGCCCTATGGAGAATGACACAGGTGGAAAATTGCTTTATGACTGTGGTGAATAATCGTGGGGAGAGGCGGTGTATGGGGAGGTAAGGAGAGGGTCTGATCAGACCAGAGCTGAGGCACTGGTTACGTGTTATGTTGGGGCAACACAGACACCACCACCTGCACTGTACGCACTCCTACAGGCACTCACGCACACGTATTCAACCCACGCCGAGGCCAAGGCCGGTGTGGAGACGCTTCATCACTGTGTGTGAGTAGCATAAGCTGTCAGTGGTCAGGGACGCAGATAAACAGCTCAGGAGTGGGATGGTCCCAGTCCTCCAGCTCGGTGTATGACACTCACTGCATACCCCATAGTGCCGTGCTGGCCTGACCTGTCTTCACACACTTCTACTGTCTTTGGTGTTATCATATGAGAACAATAGGGTTAATTGCTGAAACTTGGGCAAAAAATTATTGCCTTTGTATCCTGTAGAGATTTAAGGCTATTTATAAAGGGACAGCTTCTCAACATATTCTTTCTCTTTAATTTTCATTTTTAAGGATTATATAGATCAGATCATACCACATTAGTTCTGATGGAATTTTTTCTATATGGTAAGACATTCCCCAAATTTTATAGTTTTTGAAAAACGTACATCAATAGTTATTGAATTTAAGGCTATGGGGATTTAGATTTTGGAATTTTGTTTTTAATATTTATGAAGTTTAACTATATTGAGAAAGAAGTAGTCCTGCAGATGTTAACTTTTATTCACTGTCTTTTTCTTGTCTAGTAAAGAGGGTGATAAACATTAGGGAAAATGTGGAATTGCTTTATGTAAAAGTAGGTGAAATGTTTCTAGAAATCAACAGAGGCTGTGAAACATTTGATTTATCCTGGTAGCCAACATACACTTTATTTTCAGTTACATGAAATATATGATTATTATGGTCTGGGAGGATTGTTGTTGTGTAGGGGATTGTGAATGGAGTTCAAATGTAAGCAAAGATGTTCTTGTGAACATTCTATATGTGGCTGGAAGTAGCAAACAGCATTTTTTAGGTATGTGTTGACTATGATGAAAAAAGTAAGGCAAATCATAGCTGCATTGAGAAGTTAGGAGAGGTTATCATATGCTTTTTTAAATTCTTGAAGTATTTCGCTAACTTTTAAGTTAAATGAACACATTTTCTGTAAAGTTCATAACCTACCTTACCATTAACTTGCTTATTGACACAATGAGAAATGAGAGAATGAATTACAGTCTGTGTATCTTATCTCAGTACAGTACAGTGACATGAAAAATATCATCAATAGCATTGTAGTCCAAAGTACCATGACATCAATTCTCCGGT
Organism: Panulirus versicolor; assembly: GCA_032361705.1. Classification (NCBI taxonomy): domain Eukaryota; kingdom Metazoa; phylum Arthropoda; class Malacostraca; order Decapoda; family Palinuridae; genus Panulirus; species Panulirus versicolor. The sequence goes on from JAUUDZ010441106.1 coordinate 2,710, forward strand.
AAGAGGAAATTTATCAGTCATGTAGTGACTGCATAAATTTTGAAAGGTTTTCTGAGATCCAGTAAATTGAATCAAAGGTCATGTAACTTTCTTCACATATGTCATTTGTATGGGATGAATTGTATATATGATGCATAATGATAATTTGTGAAGTTACTTGAATACAGAATTTTCATTGTTACGAGAGATCATTGAAACAAAGTTCATTAATTAATCAAGCTGAGCTGTAGCAATCAATTGTCCATAATGAGGTATTGTGAAAAGTGGAGTAGATATGAAATAGCATCACTGTGACACTTTGAAATCTCGTTGGATTCTGTAAAAGCACGTAGGTAGTTCTTTGCATTGTATGTAGGAGTATTGACGACCATTGTCATGACAATCCTAGTAAGAATTAGAGATTTGATGGCACTGGATGTGATTTATGAAATGAAGTAATAATCAGAGGGAAAATTATTGAAGTATATTAGGGTTTTATAAATGTAAAGAAAACACTCTTTGAACTATCTGGTCTTAAGTGGTTAGAGGTGTTATGTTTGTAACTTTAAAGCTGTTGTGTTGTTTGAAAGATGAAATTGAAATATATTGTTTCACACCTGGAAATTTTTGAGGAAGTTTAGTTTGTCTTGATGATCTCAGTCATAGTCTTGTGTGGGAGAACAACTGATTTCCATTTATAAGATATTGCATAGTAATAGATAACCCAAGGAAATTGGATGTGGCTCCAAAGAATGGAAAATTTCATTGGGTTGGGAGTAGTTACTGTTGGCTGAAACATGCCAGATACTCCGCTACTTATATTATTTTGTGAGTATTGTTTGGGGATTTTATCAGTATAGACCCTACTTAGCTATACTTGGGTATATTAAAAGAATTTACGTATTATATTTTATTTATATACTTATTTCCAAAAGTTGGGAGTGTTGTATGTGTCATAATTATAATCCTTTTAAGCAGGTCTTTCATATACATGGGTTTTATTCACCTTGTTGGTACTCACATATCGGGATGGCTCTCTATCTATTGGTCAAAGTCAAAAGCCTTACCTCTCCTTGATTTTCATGGGATTATCTCATCAACAGTTATGATGTTGCTGCTCTCTTTCTTTATTACAGATATTATTTTGGCTCCTGTGTTTGTCCCTGCTACCAAACCCATGGCACATGTCTGTTTGCTACTTCCTATAGTTTCTGTGGAGATTAGTCACTTGAGGATTGAATGTTATGATAACCCCTTTTCTCAAACAGTAAAGCTGCTGAATTCTTTTACTTCTTCTTTCCCACCCTTTTGTACTTGTAAAGGTCAGGTCTACAAAAACCTGAGCTCTGATTGATAGGATTCTCTACTCCTTTTCTCATATCCTATTTTCTTTTCAATTATGATGGCCATGATTGGGCATACTATGTCAGTGCCATGTCGGTCACTATGAAAAGAAATCCTTATCAGTTAATCATTTGCCGATGTTTAAAGTGTATGCTGTTGTTGCTCATGAAATATAGGAAAAAAAAAATTATCTTAAGATATGCATTCATATGTTGGAAAAAATCATGGTTTTTGAACTATGATTATGGGAGAAATAGAAGCTTTGCTGTGGTGTCTTACATTGTACCTTGCACCATTCTATTTCAGATGTGTCTGTAAAAGAATACCTTCTTTTGATAAAAAGGTATCAAATAGGGAAAACAGTTACAGAAATGTGTTTGTATACAACAGGGTATCATTCATTTATTTTTTTCACTAGATTGGTAGTTGTGAGATTTTGCTGACCAAATATGGCTTCATGTGGCATCAGTGTTTGACTTTGAGCTTTTCATCGATGATATATATAGTGGATTAGGAAGAATTGATCTTCATAACTTTCCTTGTTGTTTACATAGCATGGAAGACACTTACGGATCCTTTTGTCCATTGTCACTGTCCATCTGTCTGTCCATTGATATTCCATTATCAGGAGTCATAACCCTTGCTCACTGCAGATGTATTTGACCAGACCTATAAGAGTCACATTAAATCCTTTGTTTTATTTACTTTATGGTGTTCTTTTCCATAACCTAAAGTGTTGGTTGACGTAAGAACTTAAGGTATCGATTAGCATAAGACTAAGTTTTGATTTTACCATGCCTATTCCCTGTAATTTATAAGATGGTTCACAACTGAGAAAATGCCACCTTTGGTGGTTTACTTTATTACAGTTGTTTTTGATATTTTCTATACAATATTCTCACCCAGTAATATTGCACTTCCAAGAACTACCATGCATAATATAGGCAACACAGGTATTCCTTGGAAAACCCATCTGATTATGGCTGGGCTGCATCCCCTCTTGAGGCTGGGCTTATACATTGTGGAGGCTTCACTAGTGATTAGTAGTGGACACAGATGGGTTTGCAAACATTTAATACTTGTGCAATCAAAATTTCAGGCCATAAATTGCTTTATGGTCAGAATTTTGATTGTAGACCTAGAAAACTTGGTCTCTAAATTTAGGTATTATACTGTGTAGTGATAATTTACTGTCAGTTGTATGCGTATTTGTAATACTGAGTTTGTGAAATTTATCGTTCTGTAGAATTAGTATTGTTTATATGTTGTAATCAAGTTCACACATGCAAGAGTGAGTCTGAAAAATGCTTTCAATTGGCCTGACAAAGGTCAGATATTTGACCTTTTGATAAGTGTATGAACCTTGTGTGAGTACTGAGCAATGTAGATCGAAATTTTTCCCAGATATGCTTTAAAAACAATTATTGTTATATGACTAGAGGGTTGATTATCTTCATGCACAAACAGATTTTTTAAGCCATCTTTTTCTCATAAGTTTTTCATTATCTTGTCGAATGCTACATCTTTAATTTTTATGGTATTATTGTACAATTTTCTGTCTTTAGATTACAGTATTAGATTTGTTTTTAATGTGCAACACATTTTCATGAAGAATTCTTTTTGAGTAGTTTTTATTTTTGACTGACTGTGTATAGTATCCACTTTTTATTACTGATAGTGGAAGAACAGGTAACTTCTTGCATTTGTTGTCGTTGTTGGGCATTCTGAGTTGTAGATTCAGAAACTTTCAGTGGGTTGAATTTGAGTACTTCCTTACATCTGGCTCATTGTTTTTCATTACAAATCTTTTGAATGTGTGTGAAAGGCTGATGAACTGTTGCAAAGGTCCTCTTACTTTTTATGTTAAAAAGAGCCTTGTTATGTTAAAAACAGCCTTGCTTAAGGTGAAACTAGCTGATGAATAAAAAACACGTGAATACATCAAAAATGTAAACTCTGATATGGCCATGAATATAATCACAGTCATGAGATGTTAATAACATACAGCAACATCTCATTCATCATTGATTTCATAACATCAAAGGTGTTAAAATTGGAGAATAGACATTAATTGTGTATGATAAAAGTAAGTGTGCAAGTCTTCCAGTAATAGCTCACTGATAGGAAAACAGTGGTCTGTATATATCTTGTCAAAAAGTCTAAAAATGCTGAATGATGTATTGTTGAATTTATCATTAATATCCAGTGGCATTACATACCTCATATTTACTTGTTGATGTAGGGTGTTTATGATAATCTTGTTAAATCAAGTAAGTAAAGAAATATCATATTAACCAAATTTATAAGATGGTAAAGAGATTGTGGCATATTGCAGTGTATGTATAGGACTGATACATCAATTTTTTAGTTAATAAATCCTATATCCTGGATTGTTGTTGGAAGAATTTTTGGTTAGGCGGCTTGACTGATTTATAACCTTAAGTAAATGATTGATGGGAATACATAAAGATCTTGTCATAGTTGATTATGTGCTGTAGATTACATTAAACGCATGAGCTCATTTTCATAAAATGTATTGATAAAGTGTGAATCAATTCCTCAAATATAACTGGAAGCAATTTAAGGAAGAAAGACTTGTTTAAACATGGTTTTGATGCTTTATTTGGATGATAACTTACCAGTATGTTGTTTTGAATTAAGACAGGAATGGTATTAGTCCATATCTTTGTATTGCAATAGGTAAAACACTTTGTCTTGAATATTGGATTCAACCCATGAACCATTTGAGCTTTAGACTCATTCTCCTTGGCAAACCAGTGGAATGATACTTTAGAGAAAGATTTGAGTAAGTTAATTCATGATTTCTGAGCTTTAGCAGTGTTGAATTTTCAAGAATTCATTCTTTTAATGTCATTATCATTTCCATATTTGTTAGGAATCGTCCATGGTTGAAATATGCACTAACACTTAAGGTTAATGTGTTTTTTAGGCCCAGGCTAATATGTATCCATGTTTAGCAGATGCTAATCAAGTATGGCTTTAAATTTCTTTGTGATTCTGTCTTAGCATCTATTATTTAAGGAAGTTTGTTCTTTTAAGTTCTTTGGCTGAAGAAATGTTTTCTCATCTGAAGTCTTGACTAATGTGAACGATAAGTTTAATGGTACTTGTCTACTGATTCTGACTACCATATTTTATGTTTTCAAGGACTTGCCATTTTTCCTATGCATTCTCTCATAAACCCAAATTGAGGTATGTAATAAGAGCCTTTTAACAATTATATGCGACTAACAGATTTGCCTACTTCCCCCCCCACCTTTTTTTTTTTTCCTTTTTATTTGTTTGGACTAAACTTTGATTTCATGTCTGTGATACCAGTCACAAGTCAGGTCTTGTATTTTCATGGTACAGCACTCCAGCCTGAAGGGTTTTGTTGAAGTTTCTTTGTACCATTGTAGTAAAATTGCTCTAAATTTATTCTTTTTTTCTCTTCTTTTTAATAACTTGCATGAAGGTCTTTGTAGTTTTAGCATCCATCTTTTGGTGTTTCTTTTATTTTTTTTGTATATTCTTGAATGCTCCCATTTTTGCAACTGCATGTACTTTGCAGGTATTGGCATGCTATTGAGAAAGCAGTGAAAATATCAGGACCTTTTACATTTGTGGAAATGAATTTATATTTGCCTGCTAGCACTTTACTGTTCTCCTCATAGCATAGGCTGGTTATTTTAGTACAGACGTTTTCACTGTGAGAGTGTTTCTCATTTGGAAGACACAGTACAGCATCATTATTCATAAAGAAGAAGAAAAATTAAATACCACATCAATATGATATTGTATAAAGTTTGAAATTCATAATAGACTAGGTATTTTTAAAGTTGAAAGTTTCTTCAAGATCTATCTCATTCTTTTCATTTTTTTTATTTGAATCTTCTTTTTTTTTTCAAAGCGTACCGTAAGATGGTTTCTTGCTCATATAGTAATTAACTAAACTAAGTCAAATTACTGTAATTGTTCCAATTTACCAAGCATAAAATTGAGAAGTTTTCTCAAGTCCTGCTTCAACATAGATTGTAGCCCCCTGACTTGGAGGCTAAGGCACAGCGACATTATTTTGATATGATAAGTTTATAAGTAATAGTTTTCCATTATTATTAGTATTCATAAAGGAGTTAAAAAACAGGTTGAAAAAGGATATTAGAATTTATGAATGGCAAATAGGATTACACCATTTAGTACTTTACTCTATTTTTTTTCTGAATAATGATTTTGTTAGTGTCCTTGTCAGATTTAACTTTGTTTTTGCTCTACATACCATTTTTCATCCTTTTCTCAGAGCCATGGTATTTCATTCTTTTACTGGTGTATATGATTATGATTACTCAGGATGATTCTTTATAAGTATCTCTCTTTCAAGCCGAGCTCACATATAATCTTCTGCTACTTTTCTTATTTACTTATTTTTTAAACCACTCTGCTTTTCTTTTGTAACCATTACTGTTATGAAGATGAAAAACTTATCTCTAAACCTATGAAACTCTGAAGTGGGATTTCTAGCTTTTTTATTTTATATTTCTTGCAAAACTTTCCCTCTGAGTTCAGAGCATAGATATCACAGTTAAGATGATGATTTATGAGATAGTCTGACATACCAAGCTCTCTTGGGTCTCAGTCGTGTCTTGTATGAATCCCCATTGTATCATGTAACAGAGGGAGAGTGTATCCATGAACAGTAGAGTACTTCTGTCCTGAGACGTCTCCCCATAAACAAAGGGAGACGTTGTTTTAATGTAAGCTGTTCTTCCTCTAATACAGTCATGTCTAGGCCATTAGCACTTTACTATTGAAGGTAGGAACATAAAACTTGGAAAAGTACATGCATTGTTATACTTTTAGGTCATTTTTATGGGGATTTCAAGGTCAGATTCAAATGATTGCCATTTTTTGAAATTAGCCTTTCATTGCCTTGACTTTTTTACCTGTATAAAGATGTAGCCGTGAGAGATTGAGGATTGTTGCATTGTCAACAAAGATGCATTACGTTCGAGGTTGTATAGAATTGTCCTGTGAAAGTGAATCATGTTGTCATGTGAAGGTTTATCATGTTTGGTATCATATTGTTATGTAAAGGTTTGTTGTGTGTTGTATCAGACTTTTATATAATGGTTTATTTTGTATTGTGTCATACTGTTGTGTAAATGTTTTTTGTGTATCTTATCATGAGAAAGTTTGTCATGTTTTATGTCATTTTGTTATGCGAAGGTTTGTTGTATACTGCATTATTCTGTCAGTGAAGGCTTGTTTTGTTTTGTATCATATTCTCATGTGAAGGTTTGTTATTCATATCAAAATATTATGTGAACGCTTTTCTTATTGTATTATGATGTTATGTCAGGTTTTTTTTGTGTATTTTGGCATATTGTCATATGAAGGCTTCTTTTGCATTCTCATTGCTATGTGAATGTTTGTTTTGTATTGCATCATATTATGTGAGTTTCTTTTGTACTGTATCATCCATGTTTGTTCCATCTTTTTGATGATTTTTCTTTTCTGTTCATTTTCCAGTCTAGCTAGTGTCTGGTCTTTTTATTTTTCAGTTGGTTGAAAGTTGTGTTTTTTGCTTTGATTTCTTTTATGTTGATGTACATTTTTTTTATGTTTTTAAGTTGCAGATGCTATTGTTCTTAATTTTTCTCTTGCATTTTTGGTACTTGTGTTGAGCTCCACTTTTTGTCAGTATAATTTTCCTCAGGAAAATATGTTTTTGCATTCTTTTGTGTGTGTATTCCTCTGGTAATATATTTGATCTTTTAGATTTCAGCACTTATACGTGCTGTCGTCTTTTTAATAATTTTCTTCTTGAATAACCATAACTGTAATGAGTAACCTGCTGTCAGAATCTATAAACTTACATCGTGTTTTTGTAACAATTATTTGAAGGAATCATGTGGACTATTATTTAGTATTTTGGTCAGATTGCCCTGTTCTCCTCTTCCACTTAATATCATTTGTACTTACAGCTTTCTTTCTCCTTGTAAAAACTATTCTGTGTATATCTATCTTGCATATTCACTTTGGGAGTTCCCTCAATGGGGTGTCCATGGCTAAAGTCTCCATATGCTGTTTATTGTAGATAAACTATTTCTTGAGTAAAAATCACGTAAACTTTGTTATTCATTTTCTGTTTCATCTTCAAAAATCCCATTAATATTCCTAATTTTCAGTATGGTGTTTCCTTCTCTTAAGATCTGTGATTAGATTTACCAGTAGTTTTATCTGGTGTAATATCTTCTTATTTAATAGTTGATAAAAGACTCCCTTTTTCAGATAAGAACCTTTGGTACTGTGTAAATAAACGTGAAGTTTATGTAAATTGTTTTCATGTACTAGTTTTACTTTCCTTATGCATTATGTTGCTCTTAGTTTACCTAGGATAGCCACATTGGGCTTTAATGTTTCCTGTTGTATTTTGCCTGAGCTTCACTTATTTTATTTTTTGTCTGTCTGTCAGAATGTATCCATATATTCATTCTTCATGGCATTCATAACAACTATATCGTAAGGGTGGTCTGAAAATTCTTTTGTTTTTGTCACCTTCTGACAGCCTTTTGGGTCAGACTGAACTGCAGGGAGAGAGTGGTAGGGTTACTCTTGGTGTGATGTCATGGCTAGTTGCTTGATGTGGTTGCAGCATGATAGTGTTTTTAGCATTATTTACAAGCAGAATTTTCAGACCAATCTTCTATAGTTATGTTATACGTGTGCTTTAGCATTTGTGTGGCCTGGAGTAAACAAACCCAAAGGCTCAGAGAATGACTACGTGAAGTGAAGGCAAGTGAGGAATCTTAGTGTAAGACATACTTTTCAATAGCTCCAAGCTGACCTTTTCAGTTCTCTAGTGATAAGACATCATTTGGTTATGACATAGCGTACCAAAGACACACAGGTTGTGTTTTGAATTCTGGAATTTATCATGACGTCTCCATGTAAATGTTTGAAGTTGATTTGCTAGTAATTAGCTAACTAGAGATGCCATACACATTCTACTGTTTATATATGATTGGAATTATTACTTTATTGAAGAAACTTATGTTTTTTTATTTTCATTGTAGTTTAAGAAAAGTAAACTGTATTGATGTTTGCCCATTATCTTATACTGGTAGTTTGTATTGCTTTACACATAATTCATAAATATGTATTGATATTATTTCCATTCTAATAGTAGGTTTTACTTCAGCACTTCAGTTTTTAGTGTATGCCAGATTTATGCTCAAAAAATACAGGAAAAAAATTAGGGGGAGTAGTTAGGGCTATCTTTTTGTATGGCAGATTTCCTTTTGAAATGTAAAACTTTCCATCTGGTTCATCTTTGTATTTCAGTCTTCTTCCTATGCTTTTAGTTGCTTGTGTTCACGGTAATTTTCTTATACTAAAACACTTTCTCCACTATTTAACCTCTGTACTTGATTATGCTTGACCATATTAATGTAAAGTAGAATTGTTTGTCACCTTGTTTAGATCCCTACTGCAGTTTGCAGCTTGTTTTACTTCATAATCAGATTTACATGATAAGTAAGTTAATGTAATCTTTACTCTTGAATATACGAAGTGAGGGTTAAGACTATCTTACTCAAATGTCTTTTTTTCCTTTTTAGGTTGCCATCAAAATTATTGACAAAAGCAAAATAGATGCTGATAATTTAAGGAAAATCCTCAGAGAGATAGAGATCTTGAAGAAATTGAGACATCCATACATTATTCGGTTATATCAAGTGATGGAAACAGAGCGCATGATTTACCTTGTCACAGAATATGCTAGCTGTGGTGAATTATTCGGTAAGTGCCAGCTTTGAGTAAGATTTTCTCATTTTCAGTATTCTTGCTGTAATGTACTTTCAAGGACATTTGAAAAATGTGTTCCTGGGTTGGTTGAATGTATATTTCAAGTTAATGGATATATTATATTGTCTCGTAGTAATTTCTTAACTTCTTTATCCAATTTACATTTTGTTTCAAAAATGGTTCTTCAGGTGAATCTCTTCGCACTGAATACCAGGGATCGTGAAACTTTTGTAGCTTTCGAGCTAGCCAAACAGCAGCAGTGCTTTTAAGTACCAGATTGTTTACTTCAGTATAGGAATGTTTTTTGATAAAATGTGACAGCTTGCCAGTTAAATTTGATAGTTGACATTGTTCCTTTTCCTTATGTAAAGCATGTGACAATGTTAGTTAAACATTGTCATTGAGGATAAAGGTACTTGTCATAGATTTTTTGCTGAGCTCACTCATTAGAATTAAACTTGCTAAATTGTGAGGTAAGCACAGTAACCACCACATGAAAATTCCTACTTGTCAAAAGTGGTAATAATTTGCATTTTTTTTTTATCAGAATCTCAGGTTTATGTAGATGTCAGAGTGAGACATGTGTGAATGCATCTAAAAGCAGAAGTTTTGAAAGAAATAAGACTAGAATGTGTTATAATAGATAATTGTCCTGTGACTGTTGAGCAGCTTTCATTAATGCTTAAGACCTAATTGTTCTGTGCATCTTTTGTTTGAACCTTCTCTTAACTCACACAAGTCACATGGCTTTACAAGTATAGTGTTTGTTTTATCACTTCGAAATCTCTTTAGGGAAAATTTTTCGTAATCAATAGTTTGGGCTGATTTTGAATATTCACTTATTTTCTAGTTCTCTGTTTACTGTTGGGTCATGGAAACATTGTCGTATTCAGTCAGTAACTCAGCTACTGTTATTCTTACTGGTTGTAAAATATTAGACTAATCTCTCTAATTTATGCTCTAATTAATCTATGTGATGTTATAGTCCAGTGGCTTGGTAGGGACTGTCCTTCATTAGATTAACTAACAGAAGATGATTGATGATGTGTGTGGTGGTAGCATTAGCAGCATGGCAACAGCAGTTGAGGATGTGAAATCATTAATTGTAGTGGGGCTGGTGTTAGTTCATGTCACTTAGCACTAACTGGGCTATGGTCAAGTTTCAGTGAATCATAGGGTGGGGGAGGGGGCGAAAGTTTTGGGAGCATTAAAAAATACGTGGAAGTCGAGAACGTTATCTTGGAAAGCAAAAATGGGTATGTTTGAAGGAATAGTGGTTCCAACAATGTTATATG
>JAUUDZ010441117.1:0-24606 GCA_032361705.1 Panulirus versicolor
TGTGTCGTCTACCACCTGGTCTTCTGTTCTATGAAGCAGTCTCTCATAGCCTCTGCTTCTCCAACCTGGACTTCTGTTCCATCAATCTGTACCTCACAGCCTCCGCGTCTCTGGCCTGGTCTTTTGTTCCATCAAGCTGTTATTCACAACCTCTACTGCGTTTCCAACCTGATCTTCTGTTCCATCAAGGTGTACCTCACAGCCCCTATGTCGTCTACGAAATGGTCTTTTGTTCCAACAAGCTGTCCCTTACAGCCTCTGCATCGTCTCCGACCTGGTCTTCCTTTCCATTAAACTGTCCCTCAAACCGTGAAAGTCTCCGAACTGGTCTTCTCTTTCATCAAGCTGTCCCTCTAACACGTCTCGACATAGTCTTCTGTTCTATCAAGCTGCCCCTCACAGGCTCTGCGTTCTCCGTCCTGGTTTTCTATTCCATCAAGCTGTCCCTCTAGGCCTCTGTGTCTCCGAACTGGTCTTCTGTTCCATCAAGGTGCACCTCAGAGCCTCTTTGTCGTCTCCCACTTGATATTCTGTTCTATTAAGCTTCAGTCTCTCGCAGCTTCTGCTTCTCCAACCTGGTATTCTGTTCCATTAAGCTGTCCATCACAACCTCTGCGTCTCCGACCTGGTCTTCTGCCATCAAGCTGTACCTCACAGCCTCTACGTCGTCTCCGACCTGGTCATCTGTTCAATCAAGGTGTCCCTCGAAGCCTCTGCATCGTCTTCGACCTGGTCTTCTTTTCAATCAAGCTGTACCTTACAGCCTGTGCGTCTCTGACCTGGTCTTATGTTCTTTCGAGCTATCCCTCACAGCCTCTGTGTGGTTTCCTACCTCGTCTTCTATTCCATCAAGTTGTCCCTCACAGCCTCTCCGTCTCCGACCTGTTCTTCTATTCCATCAAGCTGTCCCTCACATCCTCTGTCTAGTCTCCGACTTGGTGTTTTGTTCCATCAAGCTGTCCCTCACAGTCTCTGCGTCTCTGAACTGGACTTATTTTCCATCAAGCTGTCCCTCAAAGCCTCTGCCTCTTCTCCGACCTAGTCTTCTGTTCCATCAAGCTATTCCTCATAGTCTCTGCGTCCTCTCCGACATGGTCATCTGTTCTATCAATCTATCCCTTAGCCTCTCCGACTTAGACCAGGTCTTTTGTTAAATCAAGCTGTCCTTCACAACCTCCGCGTCTCCGACGTGGTCTTCTGTTCCATCAATTTGTCCCTCACAGCCTCTGCGTCTTCGACCTGGTCTTCTGTTCCATGAAGCTCTAACTCACAGCCTCTGCGTCTCGAACATGGTCTTCTGTTCCATCAAGCTGTCCTTCACAACCTCTGCGTCCCCGAACTGGTCTTCTGCTCTATCAAGGGGTCCCTCACAGCCTCTGCGTCTCCGACATGGTCTTCTATTCCATCAAGCTGTACCTCACAGCCTCTACGTCGCCTCCGACCGTGCCTTCTGTTCCATCAACCTGTCCCTCACAGCCTCTGCATCGTATCCGACCTGGTCTTCTATTCCATCAAATTTTCCCTCAAAGCCTCTGTGTCTCCGAACTGGTCTTTTGTTCCATCAAGCTGTCCCTCAGCCTCTGCATCGTCTCGACATATTCTTCTGTTCTATCAACCTGCCCTCACAACCTCTGCGTCGTCGTGCTAGTTTTCTATTCCATCAAGATGCCCCTTTAATCCTCTACGTCTCCGACCTGGTCTTCTGTTCCATCAAGCTGTGCCTCACAGCCTGTGTGTCGTCTCCCACCTGGTCTTCCGTTCCATGAAGCAGACTCTCATAGAGTGTGCTTCTCCAACCTGGTCTTCCGTTCCACCAAGCTGTCCCTCATAGCCTCTTCGTCGACGATCTGGTCTTCTGTTCCATGAAGCTGTCCTTTACAACCTTTTCGTCTCCGACGTGGTCTCCAGTTGAATCAAGTTGTCCCTCACAGCCTCTACGTCTCCAACCTAGTATTCTTTTCCATCAAGCTGTCCCTCACATCCTCTGCCTCTCCGAAGTGGTCTTCTTTTCCATCAAGCTGTCCCTCACAGCCTCTACGTGTCCGAACTAGTCTTCTCTTCCATGAAGCTGCCCCTCTAAGCCTTTCTCTCCGACCTGGTATTCTTTTCCATCAAGCTGCCCCTCACAGCCATGCCTCGTCTCCGACCTGGTATTTTGTTCCATCAAGCTGTCCCCCACAGCCTCTGCGTCGTCTCCGTCCTAATATTCTTTTCCATTATGCTGTTCCTCACAACCTATACGTCTCCAACATGGTCTTTTATTCCATTAGGCTGTCCCTCACAGCCTCTGCGTCTCAAACCTGGTCTATTGTTCCATCAAGCTGTCCCTCACATTCTCTGCGTCCTCTACCTTGTCTTCTGTTCCATAATCCTCTCCCTCACAACCTCTACTTCTCCGACCTGGACTTTTGTTCCATCATCCTCTCCGTCACAGCCTCTACTTCTCCGACCTGGTCTTCTGTTCCATCAAGTTATCCCTCAAAGCCTCTGTGTCGTCGCCGACATGGTCTTCTGTTCCATCAAGCTGTCCCTAAGCTTTTGCATCTCAGACCTGATCTTCTGTTAAAACTTGTCTCTGCGAAGTCCCCAACCTGTCTTGTTCCATCAAAATGTCCCTCACAGGCTCTGCGTCGTCTCCGACGTGGTCTCCTTTTCCATCAAGGTATCCCTCACAGCCTCTGCGTTTCCAATCAGGTCTTTTGGTCCATCAAGCTGTCCATCACAGCCTCTGCATCGTCTTCGACCTAGTCTTTTGTTCCATTTAGCTGTTCCTCTCAGCTTCTACGTCTCGGTCGTGGTCATCTGTTCCATCAAGCTGCCAATCTAAGCCTCTACATCTCCGATCTGGTCTTCTATTCCATCAAGCTGCCCCTCACAGCCTTTGCGTCGTCTCCGACTCGGTCTTCTGTTCCATCAAGCTGTCCCTTACAGCCTTTGCGTCGTCTCCGTCCTGATCTTCTTGTCCATCAAGCTGTTCCTCACAGCCTATTCGTTTCAAACCTGGTCTTCTGTTCCATTAAGCTGTCCCTCACAGCCTCTGCATCTCAAACCTGGTCTTTTGTTCCATCAAGCTGTCCCTCACATTCTCTACGTCCTCGACCTGGTTTTCTGTTCCTTGAACGTTTCCCTCACAACCTCTACGTCTCCGACCTGGTCTTCTGTTCCATCAAGTGATCCCTCAAATCCTCTATGTCGTCTCCGACATGGTCTTCTGTTCCATCAAGCTGTTCCTCAGCTTTTGCATCTCAGACCTGATCTGTTAAATCAAGCCTCTGCGAAGTCTCCAACCTGTCTTCTGTTCCATCAAAATGTCGCTCACAGCCTCTGCGTCGTCTCCGATCTGGTCTTCTGTTCAATCAAACTATCCTTCACAGCGTCTTCGTCGTCTCCGACGTGGTCTATCTGTTCAATCAAGCTTTCCATCAAACCTCGGCGTCGCCTCCGACGTGATCTTCTGTTCCATCAAGCTATCCCTCACAGCCTCTGCGTTTCGAACCAGGTCTTCTGGTCCATCAAGCTGTCCATCACAACGTCTGCATCGTGTTCGACCTAGTCTTTTATTCCATCTACCTGTCCCTCACAGCTTCTACGTCTCGGTCCTTGTCTTCGGTTCCATCAAGCTGCCTATCTAAGCCTCTGCGTCTCTGATCTGGTCTTCTATTCCAACAAGCTGTTCCTCAGTCTCTGCCTCGTCTCCGACCTAGTCTTCTGTTCCATCAAGCTGCCCCTCACAGCCTCTGCGTCTCCGACCTGGTCTTCTTTTCCATTAAGCTATCCTTCACATTGTCTGTGTCGTCTCCGAACTAGTCCTTTGTTCCATCAAGTTCTCCCTTACAGCCTCTGCGTCTATGATGTGGTCTTCTTTTTCATCAAGCTCTCCTTCAAAGCCTTTGCTTCGTCTTCGTCCTGGTCTTCTCTTCCATCAAGCTGTCCCTCAGCTTCTGCGTCCCCCACCTGGTCTTTTGTTCCACCAAGCTGCCGCTCTAAGCCTGTGGGTCTCCGACCTGGTCTTTTTTTTAATCAAACTGCCTCTCACAGCCTCTGCCTCGTCTCTGACCTGGTCTTCTGTTCCATCATGCTATCCCTCAGAGCCTTTGCATCGTCTCCGTCCTAGTCTTCTCTTCCATCAAGCTGTCCCTCAGCTTCTGCGTCTCAGACCTGGTCTTCTGTTAAATGACGCTGCCCTTCACAGCCTCTTCATCGCTGACGTGGTCTTCTGTTCCATCAAGCTGGCCCTCACAGCCTCTGCGTCTCCGACCTGGTCTTCTGTTACTTCAATCTGTACCTGACAGCCTCTGCGTCTCTGACCTGGTCTTCTATTCCATCAAGCTGTCCCTCACAGCCTCTGCGTCTCCGACCTGGTCTTCTGTTCCATCAAGCTGTACCTCACAGCCTCTACGTCGTCTTCGAAATTGTCTTCTGTTCCATCAAGATGTCCCTTATAACCTCTGCATCGTCTCCATCCTGGTCTTCTGTTCCATCAAATTGTCCCTCAAACCCTCAAAGTCTCCGAACTTGTCTTCTCTTTCATCAAGCTGTCCCTCAGGCACGTCTCAACATAGTCTTCTGTTCCATCAAGCTGCCCCTCACAGGCTCTGCGTTCTCCGTCCTGGTTTTCTATTCCATCTAGGTGCACCTCATAACCTCTGTGTCGTCTCCCACCTGATCTCCAGTTCCATCAAGCTTCAGTCTCTCACAGCCTCTGCTTTTCCAACCTGATCATTTGGTCCATCAAGCTGTCCCTCAGCTTCTGCATCTCAGACCTGGTCTTATGTTAAATCAAGCTGTCTTTCACAACCTCTGCGTCTGTGACGTCTTCTGTTCCTTCAAGCTATCCCTCACAGCCTGTGTCGTCTACTACCTTGTCTTTTGTTCCATCAAGTTGTCCCTCACAGCCTGTGCGTCTCCGAACTGGTCTTCTATTCCATCAAGCTGTCCCTCATAGCCTCGGCCTCGTCTCTGACCTGGTGTTCTGTTCCATCAAGCTTTCCCTCACAGTCTCTGCGTCTCCGAACTGGACGTCTTTTCCATCAAAATGCCCCTCAAAGCCTCTGCCTCTTCTCCGACCTAGTCTTCTGTTCTATCAAGCTATCTCTCATATTCTCTTCGTCGCCTCCGACCTGGTCATCTGTTCCATCAATCTATTCGTCAGCCTTTGCGACTCAGACCTGGTCTTCTGTTAAATCAAACTGTCCTTCACAGCCTCTGCGTCTCCGACCTGATCTTCTGTTCCATGAAGCTGTACCTCACATCCTCTTCGTTGTCTCCGAACGTGATTTCTGTTCCATCAAGCTCTCCTTCACAGTCTTTGTGTTGTCTCCGATCTGGTCTTCTTTTTCATCAAGCTGTCCCTCACAGCATCTGCATCGTCTCCGACCTTTTCTTCTATTCTATCAAACTGTCCCTCAAAGCCACTGCGTCTCCGAACTGGTCTTTTGTTAAATCAAGCTGTCCCTCAGCCTCTGTATCGTCTCGACATATTCTTCTGTTCTATCAAGCTGCCCCTCACAACCTCAGCGTCTTCGTTCTAGTTTTCTGTTCCATCAAGCTGCCCCTTTAATCCTCTACGTCTCCGACCTGGTCTTCAGTTCCATCAAGCTGTACCTCACAGCCTTTGTGTCGTCTACCACCTGGTCTTCTGTTCTATGAAGCAGTCTCTCATAGCCTCTGCTTCTCCAACCTGGTCTTCTGTTCCATCAAGCTGTCCCTCACAGCCTCTCGTCTACGATCTAGTCTTCTGTTCCATCAAGCTGTCCTTCACAACCTTTGCGTCTCCGATGCAAAGGTTGAATCAAATTGTCCCTCACAGCCTCTACGTCTCCAACCTAGTCTTCTTTTCCATCAAGCTGTCCCTCACATCCTCTGCCTCTCCGGCGCGGTCTTCTTTTCCGTCAAGCTGTCCCTCATAGCCTCTACGTGTCCGATCTGGTCTTCTCTTCCATCAAGCTGCCCTTCTAAGCCTCTGTGTCTCCGACCTGGTAGTCTTTTGAATCAAGCCGCCCCTCACAGCCTCTGCATCGTCTCCGATCAGGTCTTCTGTTCCATCAAGCTATCCCTTACAGCCTCTGCATCGTCTCCGACCTGGTCTTCTGTTCCATCAAGCAGTCCCTCACAGCCTCTGCTTCTCCAACCTGGTCGTTTGTTCCATCAAACTCGACCTCACAGCTTCTTCGTCTCTGACCTGCTCTTATGTTCTATGAAGCTGTCCTTCACAACCTTTGCGTTGTCTCCGACTTGGTCTTCTGCTACATAAAGCTGTTCCTCAGCCTTTTCTTCTCAGACCTAGTCTTCTGTAAATCAAGGTGTCCACACAACCTCTGCGTCTCCGACGTGGTCTTCTGTTCCATGAAACTGTCTCCACAGCCCTTGCGTCTCAGACCGGGTCTTTTGTTCAATGAAGCTGTACCTCATAGCCTCTGCGTCTTCGACCTGATCTTCTGTTCCATCAAGCTGTCCCTCTTAACTTCTGCGTCTCCGAACTGGTCTTCTGATCGTTCAAGCTGTCCTTCACAGCCTATGCGTCTCCGACCTGGTCTCTTGTTCCATCATGCTTTCCCGCAAAGCCTCTACGTCTCAGACCTGGTCTTGTGTTCTATCAAGCTGTCCCTCTCAACCTCTGCGTCTCCGAACTGGTCTCCTGATCCTTCAAGCTGTCCTTTACAGCCTCTGCGCCTCCGACCTGGTCTTCTGTTCCATTATGCTTTCCCGCATAGCCTCTGCGTCTCAGACTTGATCTTCTGTTCTATCAAACTGTCGCTCACAACCTCTGCGTCGTCTCCGACCTGGTCATCTGTTCCTTCAAGCTGCACCTAACAGCCTCTCTTTCGTCTCCGACATGGTCTTCTGTTCCATTATGTTGTCCCTTACAGACTCTGCGTCTCCAAATTGGTCTTCTTTTCCATCAAGCTGTCCCTCAAAACCTCTGCGTCTCTGACCTGGTCTTGTATTCCATCAAGCTGTCCCTGAGAGCCTCTGTCATGTCTCCAACCTGGTCTTCTGTTCCATCAAGGTGTCCCTCAAAGCCTCTGCGTCTCCGACCTGGTCTTCTTTTCCATCAAGCTGCCCCTCAAAGCTTCTGCCTCTTCTCCGACTTGGTCTTCTTTTCCATCAAGCTGCCCCTCAAAGTCTCTGCCTTTTCTCCGACCTGGTCTTCTGTTCCATCAAACTATCCCTCACTGTCTCTGCGTCGTCTCTCGCCTGGTCTTCTGTTCCATCAAGCTGTCCCTCAGCCTCTGCGTCTCTGACTTTGTCTTTTGTTAAATCAAGCTGTGTTTCACAACCTCTGCGTTTTCGACGTGGTCTTCTATTACATCAAGCTGTCCCTCACAGTCTCTGCGTCTTCGTCCTAGTTTTCTGTTCAATGAAGCTGCCCCTTTAATCCTCTACGTCTCCGACCTGGTCTTCTGTTCCATCAAGCTGTACCTCACAACTTGTGTGTCGTCTACCACCTGGTCTTCTGTTCTATGAAGCAGTCTCTCATAGCCTCTGCTTCTCCAACCTGGTCATCTGTTCCATCAAGCTGTCCCTCACAGCCTCTTCGTCTACGATCTAGTCTAGTCTTCTGTTCCATCAAACTGTCTTTCACATCCTTTGCGTCTCCGACGTGGTCTTCAGTTGAATCAAGTAGTCCCTCACAGTCTCTACGTCTCCAACCTAGTCTTCTTTTCCATCAAGCTGTCCCTTACATCCTCTACGTGTCCGATCTTGTCTTCTCTTCCATACAACTGCACATGTAAGCCTGTGTGTCTCCGACCTGGTATTCTTTTCCATCAAGCTGCCCCTCACAGCCTCTGACTCGTTTCCGACCACCTCTTCTGTTCCATCAAGCTATCCCTCACAGTCTCTGCATCGTTTGCGACCTGGTCTTCTGTTCCATCTAGCAGTCCCTCACAGCCTCTGCTTCTCCAACCTGGTCTTTTGTTCCATCAAACTGTACCTCACAGCTTATTCGTCTTTGACCTGCTCTTATGTTCTATGAAGGTGTCCTTCACAGCCTTTGCGTCTTCTCCGACTTGGTCTTCTGTTACATGAAGCTGTCCCTTAGCCTTTTCTTCTCAGACCTAGTCTTCTGTAAATCAAGCTGTCCGTCACAAGCTGTGTCTCCGACGTAATCTTCTGTTCGATGAAACTGTTTCTCACAGCCTTTGCGTCTCTGACTTTGTCTTTTGTTCCATGAAGCTGTACCTTATAGCCTCTGTGTGTACGACCTGATCTTCTGTTACATCAAGCTGTCCCTCTTAACCACTACGTCTCCGAACTGGTCTTCTTATCGTTCAAGCTGTCCTTCACAGCCTTTGCGTCTCCGACCTGGTATTCTGTTCCATCATGCTTTCCCGCACAGCCTCTGCATCTCAGACCTGGTGTTGCGTTCTATCAAGCTGTCCCTCTCAACTTCTGCGTCTTTGAACTGGTCTTCTGATCGTTCAAGCTGTCCTTCATAGCCTCTGAGTCTCCGACCTAGTCTTCTGTTCTATCATGCTTTCCCGCATATCCTCTGCGTCTCAGACCTTGTTTTCTGTTCTATCAAACTTTCGCTCACAACCTCTGCGTCTTCTCCGACATGGTCATCTGTTCCATCAAGTAGCACCTAACAGCTTCTGTTTCGTCTCCGACATGGTCTTTTGTTCCATCATGTTGTCCCTTACAGCCTTTGCGTCTTCAACCTGGCCTTCTTTTCCATCAAGCTGTCCCTCAAAACCTCTGTGTCTCCGACCTGGACTTTTATTCCATCAAGCTGTCCCTCAGAGCCTCTGTCTCATCTCTAACCTGGTCTTCTGTTCCATCAATCTGTCCCTCATAGCCTCTGCGTGTCCTACCTGGTTTTCTTTTCCATCAAGCTACCCCTCAAAGCTTCTGCCTCTTCTCCGACTTGGTCTTGTGTTCCATCAAGCTATCCCTCACAGTCTCTGAGTCGTCTCCGACCTGGTCTTCTGTTCCATCAAGCTGTCCCTCAGTCTCTGAGACTGAGGGACAGACCTGGTCTTCTGTTAAATCAGACTGACCTTCATAACTTCTGCGTCTCCAATGTTGTCCTCTGTTCCATCAAGCTTTCCCTCACAGCCTCTTCGTCTCCGATCTGGTCTTCTATTCCATCAAGCTGTACCTCACAGCCTCTGCGTCTCGGACCCGGTCTTCTTTTCCATCAAACTACCCTTTACAGCCTCTGCCTCGTCTCCGACCTGGTCATCTGTTCCTTCAAGCTGCACCTCACAACCTCTGTTTCGTCTCCGACGTGGTCTTCTGTTCCATCATGTTGTCCCTTACATTCTTTGCGTCTCCAACCTGGGCTTCTTTTCCATGAAGTTGTCCTTCAAAACCTCTCCGTCTCCGACCTGGTCTTCTATTCCATCAAGCTGTCCCTCAGAGCGTCTGTCTCGTCTCCTACCTGGTCTTTTGTTCCATCAAGCTGTCGTTCACAGACTCTGCAACTCCGACGTGGTCTTCTTTTCCATCAAGCTGCCCTCAAAGTCTCTGCCTTTTCTCCGACCTGGGCTTTTGTTCCATCAAGCTATCCCTCACGGTCTCTGCGTCTTCTCTGACCTGGTCTTCAGTTCCATCAAGCTGTCCCTCAGCCTCTGCGTCTCAGACCTGGTCTCCTGTTAAATCAAGCTGTCTTTTACAACCTCTGCGTTTCTGACGTGGTCTTCTGTTCCATCAAACTCTCCCTCACAGCCTCTGCGTCGTCGTCCTAGTTTTCTGTTCCATCAAGCTGCCCCTTTAATCCTCTACGTCTCCGCCCTGGTTTTCTGTTCCATCAAGCTGTACCTCGCACCCTGTGTGTCGTCTACCACCTGGTCTTCTGTTCCATGAAGCAGTCTCTCATAGCCTCTGCTTCTCCAACCTGTTCTTCTGTTCCATCAAGCTGTCCCTCACAGCTTCATCGTCTACGATCTAGCCTTCCGTTCCATCAAGCTGTCTTCACAACCTTTGCGTCTACGACATGGTCTTCAGTTGAATCAAGTTGTCCCTCACAGCCTCTACGTCTCCAACCTAGTCTTCTTTTCTATCAAGCTGTCCCTCACATCCTCTGCCTCTCCGATGTGGTCTTCTTTTTCCATCAAGCTGTCCCTCACAGCCTCTACGTGTCTGACCTGGTCTTCTTTTCCATCAAGCTGCCCCTGTAAGCCTCTGTGTCTCCTACCTGGTATTCTTTTCCATCAAGCTGCCCTTCACAGTCTCTGCCTCGTCTACGATCAGGTCTTCTGTTCCATCAAGGTATCCCTCACAGTCTCTGTGTCGTCTCCGACCTGGTCTTCTATTCCATCAAGGAGTCCCTCACAGCCTATGCTTCTCCAACCTGGTCTTTTGTTCGATGAAGCTGTACCTCACAGTTTCTTCGTCTTTAACCTGCTCTTATGTTCTATGAAGCTGTCCTTCACAGCCTGTGTAGTCTCAGACCTTTTCTTCTGTTACATGAAGCTGTCCCTTAGCCTTTTCTTCTCAGACCTAGTCTTCTGTAAATCAAGCTGTTCGTCACAAGCTCTGTGTCTCCGACGTGGTCTTCTGTCCCAAGAAACTGTCCCTCACAGCCTTTGCGTCTCCACCTGGTCTTTTGTTCCATCAAGCTGTCCCTCACAGCCTCTGCCTCGTCTCCGACCTGGTCATCTGTTCCTTCAAGCTGCACCTCATAGCCTCTGTTTCGTCTCCGACGAGGTCGTCTGTTCCATCACGTTGTCCCTTACAGTCTTTGCGTCTCCAAACTGGACTTCTTTTCCATCAAGCTGTCCCTCTGCGTCTCCGATGTGGTCTTCATTTCTATCAAGCTGCCCTCAAAGTCTCTGCCTTTTCTCCGACCTGGTCTTCTGTTCCATCAAGGTATCCCTCACGGTCTCTTCGTCTTCTCCGACCTGGTCTTCTGTTCCATCAAGCTGTGCCACAGCCTCTGCGTCTCAAACCTGGTCCTCTGTTAAATCAAGCTGTCTTTCACAACCTCTGCGTTTCCGATGTGGTCTTCTGTTCCATCAACCCCTCTTTCACAGCCTCTGCGTCTTCGTCCTAATTTTCTGTTCCATTAAGCTACCCCTTTAATACTCTACGTCTCCGACCTGGTCTTCTGTTCTATCAAGTTGTACCTTACACCCTTTGTGTCGTCTACCACCTAGTCTTCCGTTCCATGAAGCAGTCACTCATAGCCTTTGCTTCTAAACCTGTTCTTCTGTTCCATCAAGCTGTCCCTCACAGCCTCTTCGTCTACGATCTAGTCTTCTGTTCCATCAAGCTGTCTTCACAATTTTTGCGTCTCCGACGTGGTCTTCAGTTCAATCAAGTTGTCCTTCACGGCCTCTACGCCTCCAACCTAGTCTTCTTTTCCCTCAAGCTGTACTTCACATCCTCTAACTCTCCGACGTGGTCTTCTTTTTCCATCAAGCTGTCCCTCACAGCCTCTACGTCTCCGTTCTGGTCTTCTTTTCCATCAAGCTGGCCCTGTATGCCTCTGTGTCTCCTACCTGGTATTCTTTTCCATCAAGCTGCCCCCCACAGTCTCTGCCTCGTCTCCGATCTGGTCTTCTGTTTCATCAAGGTATCCCTCACAATCTCTGCGTCGTCTCCGACCTGGTCTTCTGTTCCATCAAGGAGTTAATCACAGCCTCTGCTTCTCCAACCTGGTCTTTTGTTCGATGAAGCTGTACCTCACAGTTTCTTCGTCTCTAAACTGCTCTTATGTTCTATGAAGCTG
Organism: Panulirus versicolor; assembly: GCA_032361705.1. Lineage (NCBI taxonomy): Eukaryota > Metazoa > Arthropoda > Malacostraca > Decapoda > Palinuridae > Panulirus > Panulirus versicolor. The sequence continues at coordinate 11,678 of JAUUDZ010441117.1, forward strand.
TCCTTCACAGCCTTTGCGTAGTCTCCGACCTTTTCTTCTCTTACATGAAGCTGTCCCTCAGCCTTTTCTTCTCCAACCTAGTCTTCTGTAAATCAAACTGTCCGTCACAAGCTCTGTGTCTCCGACGTGGTCTTCTGTTCCATGAAATTGTCCCCCACAGCCTTTGCGTCTCCCACTGCCTTGTAACACGTCAAGATCATTAGATTTACTGCCTTATGACAGGCCAAGCTCATTAGATTTACTACCTTATAACAGGTCAATATCATTAGATTTACTGCCTTATAACATGTCAAGATCAATAGATATTGTCCCTTATAACAGGTCAAGATCATTAGATTTACTGCTTTATAAGAGGGCAAGATCAACTCAAGATCATTACATTTAACTCTTTGTAACTTGTCAAGATCATTAGATTATCTGCCATATAACAGGTCAAGATCATTAGATTTACTGCCTTATAACAGGTTAAGATCATTAGATTTACTGCCTAGTAACAGGTCAATATCATTAGATTTACTGACCTATAACTGGTCAAGATCATTAGATTTACTGCCTTATAACAAGTCTAGATCATTCGATTTACTGCACAATGACAGTTCAAGATCATTAGATTTACTGCCTTATAAGACGTGAATATCATTAGATTTACTGCATTATAATAGGTCAAGATCATTAGATCTAATGCCTTGTAAGAGGTGACGATCATTAGGTTTACTTCCTTATAAAAGCTTAAGGTCATTAGACTTACTGCCTTATAAAAGGTCAAGATCATTATATGTACTGCCTTATAAAAAGTCAAAATCATTAGATTTACTGCCTTATAACAGGTCAAGATCATTAGATTTACTGCCTCATAAAAGGTCCCATACATTATATTTACTGCCTTGTAACAGGTCAAGATCATTAGATTTATTGCCTTCTAACAGGTCAATATTATTAGATTTACTGCCATATAAAAAGTCAAGATCATTAGATTTACTGCCTTATAAAAGTTCAAGATCATAAGATCTACTGCTTTATAACAGATCAAGATCAATAGACTTACTGCCTAATATCAGGTCAAGATCATTAGATTTACTGCCTTATAACAAGTGAAAATCATTAGTTTTAATGCATTATAACAGATCAATATCATGAGATCTACTGCATTATAACAGATAAAGATCATTATATTTATTGCTTTATTGTTCTATAACAAGTCAAGATCATTAGATTTACTGCCTTATAACAGTTCAAGATCATTAGATTTACTGCCTCATAACAGGTCTCATACATTAGATATAATGCCTTGTAACAGGTCAAGATCATTAGACTTACTGCCTAATAACAGGTCAAGATCATTATATTTACTGCCTTATAACAAGTCATGATCATTAGATTTACTGCCTTATATCAGGTCAAGATCATTAGATTTAATGCCTTGTAACAGGTCAAGATCATTAGATTTACGGCCTTATAACAGGTCAAGATCATTAGATTTGCTGCCTTTTAACAGTTCAGTATCATTAGATTTACTGCCTTATAACAGGTCAAGATCAACAGATATTCTGCCTTATAACAGGTCAAGATCATTAGATTTACTGCCTTATAACAGGGCAAGATCATTAGATGTAATACCTTATAACAGCTCAATTACATTAGATTTCCTGCCTCATAACAGGTCAAGGTCATTAGATTTACTGCCTTATAAAAGGTCAAGATTATTAGACTTACTACCTTACAACAGGTCAAGATCATTAGCTGTACTGCCCTATAACAGGTCAAGATTATTAGATTTAATGCCTTATAACAGTTCAAGATCATTAGATTTACTGCCTCATAACAGGTCCCATACATTAGATATAATGCCTTGTAACAGGTCAAAATCATTAGACTTACTGCCTAATAACAGGTCAAGATCATTAGATTTACAGCCTTATAACAAGTCAAGATCATTAGATTTACTGCCTTATATAAGGTCAAGATCATTAGATTTAATGCCTTGTAACAGGTCAAGATTATTAGATTTACTGCCTTATAACAGGTCGAGATCATTAGATTTACGGCCTTGTAACAGGTCAAGATCATTAGATGTACTGCCTTATAACAGCTGAAAATCATTAGATTTACTGACTTGTAACAAGTCAAGATCATTAGATTTACTGCCTTATCACAAGTCAAGATCATTAGATTTACTGCTTTATAAGAGGTCAAGATCATTAGATTTACTTTTTTTACCTTGTCAAGATCATTAGATTTGCTGCCTAATAACAGGTCAAGATCATTAGATTTACTGTTTTGTAAAAGGTTAGGATCATTAGATTTATTGCCTCGTAACAAGTCAAGATCATTAGATTTACTGCCTTATAAGAGGTCAAGACCATTAGATTTACTGCCTTATAACAGATCAAGATCATTAGATTTACTGCCTTATAACAGGTAATGACCATTAGATTTACTGCCTTAAAAAGGTCAGGATCATTACATTTACTGCATTATAACTGGTTAAAATAATTATATTTACTCCCCTATAACAAGTCAAGATCATTAGATTTACTGCTTTATAACAAGTCAATATCATTAGATTTATTGCCTTATGACAGGTCAAGATCATTAGATTTACTACCTTGTAACAGGTCAAGGCCATTAGATTTACCTCTTTGTAACAAGTCAAGATCATTATACTTGCTGCCTTATAACAGGTCAAGATCATTAGATTTACTGCCTTATAACAGGTCAAGATCATTAGATTTACTGCCTTGTAACGGGTCAAGATCATTAGATCTACTGACTTATAACATGTGGAAATCATTGGGTTTACTGCCTTGTAATAGGTCAAGACCATTAGATTTACTGCCTTATAAAAACTCAAGATCATTATATTTACTGCCTTATAACAACACAAGTCCAATAGATTTACTGCCTTATAACAGGTCAAGATCATTAGATTTACTGCCTTATAATAGGTCAATATCATTAGAATTACTGCCTGATAATAGGTCAGGATTATTAGATTTAATTCCTTCTAACAGCTTAAAATCATTAGATTTACTTCCTTATAACATATTAAAATCATTAGATTTACTGCCTTATAAAAGGTCAAAATCATTAAATTTACTGCCTTATAACAGGTCAAGATCATTAAATGTACTGCCTTATAACAGGTCAAGATCATTAGATTTACTGCCTTGTATCAATTCAAGATCATTAGATTTACTGCCTTATAACAGGTCAAGATCATTAGATTTACTGCCTTAAACAGGTCAAGATCATTAGATTTTCTTCATTATAACTTGTCAAGATCATAGATTTACTGCGCTATAACATGTCAAGATTATTACATTCACTGCCTTATAACAGGTCAAGATCATTAGATTTACTGCCTCATAACAGGTCCTATACATTATATTTACTGTCTTGTAACAGGTGAAGATAATTAGACTTACTGCCTTATAACAGGTCAAGATCATTAGATTTACTGCCTTATAACAAGTTAAGACCATTAGATTTACTGCCTTATAAACGGTCAAGGTCATTAGATTTACTGTCTTATAACAGATCAAGATCAATAGACTTACTACATTATAACAGGTCAAGATCACTAGATTTTCTGCCGTATCACCAGTCAAGATCATTGGATTTACTGCTTTATGACAGGTCAAGATCATTAGATTTACTGTCTTATAACAAGTCAAGATCATTAGATTTACTGCCTTATAGCAGGTCAAGATCATGAGACTTACTGCCTTATAACAGATCAAGATCATTAGATTTATTGCTTTATAACTGGTCAAGATCATTAGATTTACTTCCTTATAACATCAAGACCATTAGATTTACTGCTTTATGATAGGTCAAGATCATTAGGTTTATTTTCTTATAACAAATCAAGATCATTAGATTTACTGCCTTAGAACAGATTAAGATCTTTAGATCTACTGCCTTGCAACAGGTCAAGATCATTAGATTTACTGCCATATAAGAGGTCAAGATCATTAGATTTACTGCCTTATAACAGGTCAAGATCATTAGATTTACTGCCTTATAACAGTTCAATATCATTAGATTTGCAGTATTATAACAGGTCAAGATCAATAGATATTCTGCCTTATAACAGGTCAAGGTCACTAGATTAACTGTCGTATAAGAGGTCAAGATCATTAGATTTAGTGCGTTGTATTAGGTCAAGATCATTAGATTTACCGCCTTATAAAAGGTCAAGATTATTAGATTTACTGCCTTACAACAGGTGAAGATCATTAGATTTTCTGCAGTATAGCAGGTCAAGATCATTAAATTTACTACCTTATAACAGGTCGAGATCAGTAAATTCAATGCCTAATAACAAGTCTTGATTATTAAAATTACTGCCTTATAACAGGTCAAGATCATTAGATTTATTGCCTTATAACAGGTCAGTATAATTAGATATACTGCCCAATAACTGGTCAAGATGATTAGATTTACTTCCTTTTAACAGGTCAAAAGCAATAGATTTGCTGCCTATTAACAGGACAAGATCATTAGATTTACTGACTTATAACAGGTCAATATCATTAGATTTACTGCCTTTTAACAGGTCATGATCATTATATTTACAGCCTTGTAACAGGGGAAGGTCATTAGATTTACTGCCATATAACAGGTGAAGATCATTAGATTTACTGTCCTATAACAGGTGAAGATCATTAAATTTACTGCCTTATAACAGGTCGAGATAAATAGATATTCTGTCTTACAACAGGTCAAGATCATTAGATTTACTGCCTTGTAACAGGTCAAGATTATTAAATTTACTGCCTTATAACAGGTCAAGATCATTTGATTTACTGTCCTATAACAGGTCAATATCATTAGAATTACTGTCTTATAAAAGGTCAAGATCAATAGATATTCTACCTTATAACAAGTCAAGATCATTAGATTTACTGATTTATAAGAGGTCAAGATCATTAGATTTACTACCTTATAACAGGTCAAGATCATTAGATTCAATTCCATGTTACAGCTTCAGATCATTAGATTTACTGCCTTATAACATGTCAAAATCTTTAGATTTACTACCTTAAAAAAGGTCAAGATCATTGTATTTACTGCCTTATAAATGGCCAAGATCATTACATTTACTGCCTTATAACAAGTCAAGATCATTAGATTTACTGCCTTGTAACAGGTCAAGATCATTAGATTTACTGCATTATAACAGGTCAAAATCATTAGATTTACTGCCTTGTATCAAGTCAAGGTCATTAGATATACTGCCTTATAACAGTTCAAGATCATTAGATTTAATGCCTTATGAAAGGTCAAAATCATTAGATTTACATACATGTAACCATTCAAGATCATTAGAATTACTGCATTATAACAGGTCAAGGTCATTATATTTACTTCATTATACCAGGTCAAGATCATTAGATTTACTGCCTTATAACAGGTCAAGATCATTAGATTTACTACCTTGTAACAGGACAAGATTTTAAGATTTACTGCCTTATAACAGGTCAAGATCATTAGATTTACTGCCTTATAACAGATTAAGATCAATAGATATTCTGCCTTATAACAGGTCAAGATCATTAGATTTACTGCTTTATAAGAGGACAAAATCATTAGATTTACTGCCCTATAACAAATGAAAATCATTAGATTTACTTCTTTGTAACTGGTCAAGACCATTAGATCATCTGCCTCAAAACATGTCGAGATAATTAAATTTACTGCCTTATAACAGGTCAATATCATTAGATTTACTGCCCTATAACTAGTCATGATCATTAGATTTACTGCCTTAAAAGAAGTCAAGATCATTCAGTTTACCACCTTATAACAGTTCAAGATCATTAGATATACTACCTTATAAGAGGTGAATATCATTAGATTTACTGCATTATAATAAGTCAAGATCATTAGATCTACTGCTTTGTAACGGGTGAAGATCATTAGGTTTAGTTCCTTATAAAAGGTCAAGGTCATTAGACTTACTGCCTTATAAAACTCAAGATCATTATATGTACTGCCTTATAGAAGGTCAAAATCATTAGATTTACTGCCTTATAACAGGTCAAGATCGTTAGATTAACTGTCTTGTAACAGGTCAAGATCTTTACATTTACTGCCCTATAACGTGTCAAGATCATTAGATATACTGCCTTATAACAAGTCAAGATCATTAGATTTACTGCTTTATAAAAGGTGAAGATCATTAGATTTACAGCCCGATAACAACTCCAGATCATTAGATTTCCTGCCTTATGACAACTCAAAATCATTAGATTTATTACCTTGTAAAAACTCAAGATCATTGGATTTACTGCCTTTTAACAGGTGAAGATCAATAACTTTAATGCCTTGAAACAGGTCAAGATCATTGAATTTACTGCCTTGTAACAAGTCAAGGTCATTAGATTTACTGCCTTATAACAGGTCAAGATCATGATATATACTGCCTTATAGCAGGTCAAGATCATTAGAATTATTGTTTTATAACAGGTCAAGATCAATAGATTTACTGCCTTATAATAAGGCAAGATCATTAGATTTACTGCTTTATAACAGTTCAAGATCATTACATTTACTGCCTTATAACAAGTCAAGATCATTAGATTTACTTCTTTATAACAGGTCAATATTATTAGATTTACTACCTTGTAACAGGTCAAGATCATTCGATACACTGCCTAATGAGTACTCAAAATCATTAGAATAACTGCCTTATAACAGGTCAAGATCATTAGATTTACTACCTTGTAACAGGTCAAGATCGTTAGATTTACTGCCCTATAACTGGTCAAGATAATTAGATTAATGCCTTATAAGAAGCCTAGATCATTCGATTTACTGCCTGATAACAGTTCAAGATCATTAGATTTACCGCATTATAATAGGTCAAGATCATTAAATCTACTGCTTTGTAACACGTGAAGATAATTAGGTTTATTTCCTTATAAAGGTCAAGGTCAACAGACTTACTGACTCATAAAAGGTCAAGATCATTATATGTACTGCCTTATAAAAGGTCAAAATCATTCGATTTACTGCCTTATAACAAGTCAAGATCATTAGGTTTACTGTCTTGTAACATGTCCAGATCTTTAGATTTACTGCCTTATAACATGTCAAGATCATTAGATATGCTGCCTTATAACAAGTGGAGATCATTAGATTTACTGCCTTATAAAAGGTGAAGATCATTAGATTTACTGCCCTAAAACAACTCAAGATCATTAGATATCCTGCCTTATGGCAACTCAAGATTATTAGATTTATTGCCTTATAAAAACTCAAGATCATTAGATTTACTGCCTTATAACAGGTCAAGATCAATAGATTTACTGCCTTATAACAGGTCAATATCATTAGATTTACTGCCTTATAACAAGTTAAGATCATTACATTTGGTACCTTGTAACAGATCAAGATCACTAGATTTCCTGCCTTATAACAGGTCAAGATCATTAGGTCTACTGCCTTATAATGAGTCAAGATCATTAGATTTACTTCCTTATAAAAGGTCAAGATCATTAGATTTACTTAATTGTAACAGGTCATCATTAGATTTAATGCCTTATGAAAAGTCAATAGATATTCTGCCTTATAACAGGTCAAGATCATTAGATTTACTGCTCTATAAAATGTCAAGATTATTAGATTTAATGCGTTATAACAAGTCAATATCATTAGATTTATTGCCTTATAACAGGTCAAGATCATTAGATTTTCTGTCCTTGTAATAGGTCAAGATCATTAGATTTACTTCTCTGTAACATGTCAAGATCATTATACTTGCTACCTTATAGCAGGTCAAGATTCTTAGATTTACTGCCTTATAACAGGTCAAGATCATTAGATTTACTGCTTTATAACAAGTTAAGATCATTAGATTTTCTGCATTGTAACAGGTCAAGATTATTAGATTTACTGCCTTATAATAGTTCAAGATAATTAGGTTTATTGCCATATAGTAGGTCATGATGTTTAGATTTACTTTATAACAGTTCAAGATAGTTAGCTTTACTGCATTGTAACAGTTTAAGATCATTAGATTTACTGCATTATAAAAGAACAAGATCATTAGATTTACTGCCTTATATCAGGTCAAGATCATTAGATTTTCTGCGTTATAACAGATCATTATATTTACTGCCTTATAACAGGTCAAGATTATTAAATTTACTTTCATATAAGAGGAGATTACTAGATTTACCTACTTATAAGAGGTCACGATCATTAAATTTACTGCCTTATAACAGGTGAAGATCATTAGATTTACGGCCTTATAACAGGTCAATATTATCAAATTTACTTCTTTATAAACGGTGAAGATCAATAGCCTACTGCCTTATAAAAGGTCAATATTATTAGATTTATTGCTTTGTAACCGGTCAAGATCATTCGATTTACTGCCTTACAACAGGTCAAGATCATTAGATTTACTTCTTTGTAACATGTCAAGATCATTAGATTTACTGCATTGTAACAGGTCAAGACCATTAGATTTTTCCTTAAAACAGGTGAAAATCATTAGATTTACTGCCTTGTAACACGTCAAGATCATTAGATTTTCTGCCTTATAACAGGTCAAGATCATTAGATTTAATGTCTTGTAACAGGTCAAGACCATTATATTACTTCCTTAAAACAGGTGAAAATCATTAGATTTTCTGCCTTGTAACAACTCAAGATCATTAGATTTACTGCCTTATAACAGGTGAAGATCGTTAGATGTACTGCCTTGTAACACGACAAGATCATTAGACTTGCTGTCTTATAACATCTAAAGATCATTAGATTTACTGCCTATAAGAAGTCAAGATCATTAGATTTACTGCCTTATAACAGGTCAAGATCATTAGTTTTACTGCCTTATAACAGTTCAAGCTCAATAGATATACTGCCTAATAACAGTTAAAGATCATTTGATATACTGAATTATATAAGGTCGAGATCATTAGATTTACTGCCTTATAACAGGTCAAGATCATTGAATTTGCTTTCTTGGAACAGGTCAAGACCGTTAGATTTACTGCCTTATAAAAGTTCAAGATCATTAAATTTAATGCCTTTTATACGGTCGAGATAATTAGATATTTTGCCTTATAACAGGTCAAGATCATTGAATTTACTGCCTTATAACAAGTCAAGATCATTCGATTTACAGCCTTTTAACAGGTCAAGATCATTAGATTTACTGCCTTAAAACAACTCAAGATCATTTGATTTACTGCCTTGTATTAGGTCTAGAACATTAGATTTTCTGCCTTATAACAGGGCAAGATCATTAGATTTATTGCTTTATAACTGCTCAAGATTAATAGATTTACTACATTCTAACAAGTCAAGATCATTAGATTTACTGCCTTGTAACAGGGCTTTATATCATGTCCAGATCATTAGATTTACTGCCTTGCAACAGGGCTTCATAACAGGTCAAGTTCATGAGATTTACTACCTGATAACAGGTCAAGATTATTACATTTACCGCCTTATAAAAGGTCAAGATCATTAGATTTACTGCCGTGTAAAAGGTCAAGATCATTAGATTTACTGCCTTATAACAGGTCAATATTATTACATTTAGTGCCTTATAACAGGTCAAGATCATTAAATATACTACCTTATAACATGCCAAGATCATTAGATTTACTGCCTTATAACAGCTCAAGATCATTGGATTTACTGCCTTGTAACAGTTCAAGATCATTAGACTTACTGCCTTATAACTGGTCAAGATCATTAGATTTAATGTCTTATAAAAGGTCAAGATCATTAGATTTACTGTCTTATAACAGGTCAAGATCATTAGATTAATGATTTATAACATTTCAAGATCATTAGATTTACTGCCTTATAACAAGTCAAGATCATTAGATTTGCTGCCTTATAACAGGTCAATATCATTAGATTTAGTACCTTGCAACAGGTCAAGATTATTAGATACACTGCCTAATGACAAGTCAAGATCATCAGATTTACTACCTTAAAACAGGTCAAGATCATTAGATTTACTGCCTCATAAAAGGTCAAGATTATTAGATTTATTGCTGAATAATAGGTCAAGATCATTAGATTTACTGCCTGGAAAAATGACAAGATCATTAGATTTACTTCCTTGTAACATGTCAAGATCATTAGATTTACTGCCTTATAACAGGTAAAGATCATTAGATTTACTGCCTTATAACAGGTCACGATCTTTAGATTTACTGACTTAAAACAGGTCAAGATCAATAGATATTCTCCTTATAACAGGTGAAGATCATTAGATTCACTGGTTTGTAACAGGTCAAGATCATTAGATTTACTGCCTTATGACAGGCGAAGATCATTAGATTTACTGCCTTATAACAGGTCAATATCATTTGATTTAATGCCTTATAACATGTGAAGATCAATAGATATTCTGCCTTATAACAGGTCAAGATCATTAGATTTACTGTTTTATAAGAAGGTCAAGATGATTAGATTTACTGCCTTAAAACAAGTCAAAATCATTAGATTTAGCTCTTTGTAACTTGTCAAGATCATTAGAATATCTGCCTTATAACAGTTCAAGATCATTAGATTTACTGCCTTATGACAAATCAAGATCATTAGATTTACTGCCTAGTAACAGGTCAATATCAATAGATTGACTACCCTATAACTGTTCAAGATCATTAGATTTACTGCCTTATAACAAGTCTAGATCATTCCATTTACTGCCTCATAACAGATCAAGATCATTAGATTTACTGCCTTATTAGAGGTGAATATCATTAGTTTTACTGCATTATAATAGGTCAAGACCATTAGATCTAATGCCCTGTAAAAGGTGAAGAGCATTAGGTTTACTTCCTTAGAAAAGGTCAAGGTCATTAGACTTAATGCCTTATAAAAGGTCAAGATCATTATAAGTACTGCCTTATAAAAGGTAAAAATCATTAGATTTACTGCCTTGTAACAGGTCAAGATCATTAGATTTACTGCCTTATAACAGGTGAAGATCATTAGACTTACTGCCTTATAACAAGTCAAGATCATTAGATTTACTGTTTTGTAACACGTCAATATCATTAGATATACTTCATTATAACAGGTCAAGATCATTAGATTTACTGCCTTATAACAAGTCAAGATCATTCTATTCACTGCCTTATAACAGTTCAAGAACATTAGATTTACTGCCTTATAACAGGTGAATATCATTAGATTTACTTCATTATAACAGCCCAAGATCATTAGATCTACTGCCTTGTAACAGGTGAAGATCATTAGATTTACTTCCTTATAAAAGGTCAAGATCATTAGATTTGCTGCCTTATAACAGGTCAAGTTCATTAGATTTACTGCCTTGTAACAGATGAAGATCATTAGATTTACTGCCTTATAATATGGCAAGATCATCAGATTTACTGCCTTACAACAAGTCAAGATCATTAGATTTACTGCCTTATAACAGGTGAAGATCATTAGATTTACTGCCCTATAACAACTCAAGATCATTACATTTACTGCCTTATAACAACTCAAGATCTTTAAATCTATTGCCTCATATGATGTTAGGATTACTTGATTTACTGCCTTATAACAGGCCAAGATCTTTAGATTTACTGCCTTGTAACATGTGAAGATCATTAGATTTACTGCTTTATAGCAACTCAAGATCATTAGATTTACTGCCTTATAACAACTCAAGATCATTAGATTTACTGCCTTATAGCACTTCAAGATCATAAGATTTACTGCCTTATAAAAGGTCAAGATCATTAGATTTACTGCCTTGTAACTGGTCAAGATCATTAGATTTACTGCCTTATAACAGATAAAGATCATTAGATTTACTGCCTTATAACAGGTCACGATCATTAGATTTACTGACTTATAAAAGGTCAAGATGAATAGATATTCTTCCTTACAACAGGTTAAGATCATTAGATTCACTGCCTTGTAACAGGTCAAGATCATTAGATTTACTGCCTTATGACAGGCAAAGATCTTTATGTTTACTGCCTTATAACAGGTCATTATCATTAAATTTACTGGCTTAAACATGTCGAGACACAATAGATATTCTGCCTTATAATGGGTCAAGATCATTAGATTTACTGCTTTATAAGAGGTCAAAATCATTAGATTTACTGCCCTATAACAACTGAAGATAATTAGATAATCTGCCTCATAACAGGTCAAGATTATTAGATTTACTGCCTTATAACAGGTAAACATCATTAGATTAACTGCCTAGTAACAGGTCAATATTATTAGATTTACTGCCCTATAACTGGTCAAGATCATTAGATTTACTTCCTTATAAGAACTCTAGATCATTCGATTTACCGCCGTAAAACATTTCAAGATCATTAGATTTACTGCCTTACAAGAGGTGAATATCATAAGATTTACTGCATTATAATAGGTCAAGATTATTAGATCTACTGCTTTGTAACAGGTGAAGATCATTAGGTTTAGTTCCTTATAAAAGGTCTAGTTCATTAGACTTACTGCGTTATAAAAGATCAAGATCATTAGATTTACTGCCTTGTAACAGGTCAAGATCATTACATTTACTGCTTTATAACATGTGAAGATCATTAGATATACTGCCTTATAACAAGTCAAGATCATTAGATTTACTGCCTTATAACAGGTGAAGATCATTAGATTTACTGCCCTCTAACAACTCAAGATCGTTAGATTTCCTGCCTTATGACGACACAAAATCATTATATTGATTGCCTTATAAAAACTCAAGATCATTAGATTTACTGCCTTATAACAGGTCAAGATCATTAGATTTACTGGCTTGTAACAGGTCAAGATCATTAGATTTATTGCCTTATAACAAGTCAAGATCATTAGATTTACTGCCTTATAACAGGTCAAGATAATGAGATATACTGCCTCATAAGAGGTCAAGATCATTAGATTTATTGTTTTATAACAGGTTCAGGATCACTAGATTTACTGCC
>JAUUDZ010441118.1:0-13129 GCA_032361705.1 Panulirus versicolor
ATTCTGGGCCCGACACCAGCCTCTGCATTGTTCCTCATTTTGATGTATGAGCCACTTTTACTTCATGGTATCTCAACCAACTTTCTATAAATGTAATTAGTATGTGCTTATTTGGCCTTGTGCTTGCATATTTCTGTGCTTTCGTATTTTCTCAGTTCATATTCTTTAGCCAAGAACTCGAGTTGGAGAGCAGCTGAAGAAAGGCCTTATTGTGATGGCTGTCTTGCCCTCACAGCACCACAACATAGTTGGTGTGGCTTTCCAACCATCACCTAACTTTCACTCCTTTGCATGACCCCTGTTACCAATCAGCTACACACTGCTTATCCCCAGGTTGCCAAGAAAAGGTTATCATTCATTTTCTGTCTCCCTATACCTCAGCCCATTCCTGTCACTTGCTGCCTACTCTACCCATTCGTACCACAATACCTAATCTAAGATTATATCCTTACCTTTGTATTCCCGGCTAAAAGCACGTCTGTACCTTTGTATTCTGCTGTAACCATCCTGCTATCTTTGCCTTTACCCTTTCCTCCATCCTTTCTTTTAGTTTCTTCCCTAACCTGCATGACTCGTATCTGATTTCCCATCAGTCAACCCTTGCTTTCTTTTCAAACCCCATGCCGTACTACATATACCGTACTACATATCTCTCATATGATTCTCACCATTTTTCCCCTGTTTCTTAGATTTTAATGTTTTCAACTTCCCATTCCCTTAACCTGTTATTTACTCTCTACTTTTCTACTATTCTTCCTTTTGTATCTTTTAAGTTTTTGTCTTCCTAAGCCTTCTATGTGTGTGTTGCCATATATTACCTCTATCTTGTATATGTATATCCAGACTTATGTACCTTTCTTGACATTTGTCTCTCCTATTTTTTTTCTAACTTTTCCATCATCCTGACCTTTATAATTCCATATTTCATTCTTCCTATCCTTCCCAGCACTCTTACACCTGAACTTCCCAATACATACACTGACCTATACATATATACACATTGGAAAGGATCACAATTGAGCACATGATCAAGCATATGCCTATGAGTCCACGGAGAAATAAAACACAATAAGTTCCCAAGTGCACTATCATGTAAAGATCACATCATCAGGGGAGACACAAGAAAGAAATATAAGTCATTTGATATACAGTGAAGAGACTTGGTGTCCTAGCTACGTCTCTTTGTTGGAGACACGAGAAAGAAATATAAGTCAGTTGATATACAATGAAGAGACTTAGCGTCCTAGCCATGTCTCTTCATTGTATGTCAACTGACTTATATTTCTTTCTTTTGTCTTCCATGATGATGTGATTATTACTCAAAAGTGCACTTTGGAACTTATCATGTTTCAATTCCCTGTGGATTCATAGGAATATATATATACACACATACATACGTAAATGCACATACATATACATATCAACATATGCACTCGTACACACTCACCTGCTGTCATCCATTCCTAGTGCCACCCTGTCCTACAGGAAACAGTCCTGACATATGTACATCCCTTTATCCATCATATGTCCTTTTTATCTCTCCATCCCTCTACCTTCACTTTCCATAATCTTCTGCTGGACCTTTCTTTGTCCTTTATAGATATAGAAAATCTATATTCTTAGACTTTTCTATGTTTCACCATCATTATATACTGAATCCTTTTCTGTTCTTGCATGTATCTGCACCTCTCTTTGTCCAGTATTATCAACTCTGTTCGAGGATCCTTCGTTATGTTTATCCCCTATTCTTTCTTTTTTCCTTCTTTAGCTTTTAGTTAGGTGTGGTCTCTTAGATGTTTGTTCCTTGGCACCCTACAACATGTTTAAGCATTTGCTTTTAGGCATCCCACAGCATGGTAGCCATGATTCACCAGATGTAGCCATGGTCCGCAAGGCATTTGCTCCCAGGCACCCCACAACACTGTAGCCTTGGTCTACCAGGGATTTGCTCTTGGACACCCTTTAACAATATAGCTATGAAGCATTTATTCTCAGATGCCCCACAACACAACACTGTAGGAGTTTGTTCCTGGACACCTTGCAACAGCATACTGTATCTGTGATCTACTAGGTTTATGCTCTGAGATGACCCACAACACAGTTGTTAGATGTGTGTATCAACAGAAGTCAGGGAAAGTTTTTTTCTGTGACAGGCAGGTTCCCATTCTTTTTGTTTGTGCAGTTGATGTTTTCTTTCCATTCATCTTCTAAATGATACTCATCTTCTGATACATGGTTTAATTTCTCTTTAATTTAAGATTGAAGTGCCATTCCTTTGCATTCAGGGGTAGCTTCTAACAGAAGTTTCTAGTTTTCATCTCCCTTAATGATTACCTTTCATTAACATTCCAAATATGATTTCATTCAGAAGAAGCTCTTGAATAGTAAATTCCAGTTTTCTTGATGTAGATTCGCAGTCAGCTGCTATTAGTATTATCGAGTTTCGCTCTTCTCCGTTCATGTGCCGTATAACATTTATGGGGTTTCCTCTGCATTTATTATTATCCATATACAGTCTCCATAAAAGAGTTGTAATTGCATTCTCCCACATTCACTTACATTGTAGAAGTTTTCTTCCTCTCCATGTACAAGTAGCTTTAAAGTGATAGGTAGATAATCCACTCCTTCCCATTCTCATATTTTTTGATGAAGGGTTAGATTTCACACAAGCAGCTTCTCTTGTCTGTTATTTGATATATGCAGTGCATCAATATCTCTCATTAGATAGCAGTGAGCTTTGCCTATGTAGGATAACACTATGAAAGCAAACTTTTCTTTTAGTATAGACTTTAGATAACCAGTCAGTAAAATCATATTATTTCCTTTGTTTGCACCATAGCTTCTAGAGCCTACATAGTCATAATACTCCTCAGCTGTTATGAAGTCCCTTCCTCTTTGGTAATGATAATCCTCACTCTCTGATAGTACAGTAATCTTCCTCCCCTCTTGGTGATAGCTCCCTCTTTCATTGATAATATACCTACATCTTAAGTAATGACATATATCTTTGGTATCGACACCCTTAGAACACCACTTACTCTTTGGTATTAACACCCCTCCCTTTTACATGATTGTATGATTTTTCTTGATATAGTTGTATCCCCTTATACATGGTAATATTCCCCTCTCCTGGATGGTCACACCTCCCTTTAGAGTAGGTTTAGTCTCTCCCACTCTTTGATAAGGATAAGAATATCCCTTTTGTCGTGACATTATCCCATCCACCTAATTGATTATATCCCCATCTCTGTGGCAATGATATCTTTCCCTGTATGGTCATAATACTTTTCCCTCAGAAAGGATGATATTCCTTCCCCATGGTGACATTACCCCGGGGTTCTTAGGGGGAAACATCACCCATTCCTCGAGTATGATGATATCACTCCCTTTATGACAGTAGTGCCTCTTGCTCTCTTGTGACAATATCCATTTTTCTCTCATGATAACACTACTACCTCTGAGGTGATAATACTCTTATTTCTCTCTCTGGTACAAATACCCAATACTCCTCCCTGGCTAGAGTTATTTTCTCTCCCTTTCTCATAGTGATAACCCTTCCCTCACTGATGTTAATAACCCCTCCTGTCTGATTATAGTACACTTCTACCTGTGGTTACAGTAACCCTCCAGCTCAAGTGATATTTCCTTTTACCTTCCTGATAATGCTCCTCCCTATATGTTGGTAATATACTTTCCTCAAATGATACTATCCCTCCCTCATAGGTGATATACTCTACCCAGATGGTGATAAATACCCCCTCTATCTTCAACAAAAATACCCCTCCCTGTTGTGTTATGATGACACCCCTGCCACTAATGTAGTAATACTCCTTATATGTTGCAGGTTCCGTGTCAACACCAGAGGGCTCACAAAGTTCCAGTTACACTTGTGGTGCCACCCTCCAGGTGAGTGTGCTCAGAAATTTGCTCCAAGGGGTGTAGGGCCATCTTAAGGTAAGTGTACTGAGGAATGTACTTCAGTAGGTGTGGTGTCATTCTCCAAGTGAGTGCAGTCAGAATTATCCTCCTTAAATAGAAATAGGTAAAGCCAATAGGCCCTCTGATGTGTGTATTTCCCATGTACTCCCATATCGTAGTTATTCTGTAGCTGGTGCATCATCTTACAGGGAATGCTGTGGTACTTGTACTTGAAGGTGCACCATTGCAGGTGTACACCATGGAGTGCATGCAGGTAGGTGTACTGTTAAGACAGTACTAACCTTGGTTAGAGTTAGTGAAATGTATTCAAGAGGGTATTTTTCATTTGGTGTACTTTGTTGGATATGGTCTAAGAGGTTTACTGCAAGGGTTGTGCTTTTGTGAGTATGTGCAATGAGAACTGTGATGTGTGTACTTCAGAGGTGCACTTTAGTTGGTGTATTCTGTTGAATGTTGATTGTACTTTATTGGATGTGCTCTTATGGATATACTCACAGAGGATGTACACCAGAAGGGGGACTTTGGGCATACTTCTTGTGGGTTATTGAAGTGGGTGCTCTTTAATGAAGAGATATAAATTTGAAAGAAAATACACTTGGATATATTCTGGAAATATAATTCCAGGTTTAAATGACAGGTTCCAAGGGAATTGTGCTTAGCTGTATATTTTAATGGATGCACTTCAAGGGCATCTCATGAGGATGTGTTTTGTAGGTTTCACCATAGTAACTGAACCATGCAAGGCTATTGCAGAGGACTATTGCAGGATGTGAACTTTGTCAGGAGTGCATGGAAAGTCAGATGCAGTCCTTGAATTCACTCCAGAGAGTGCAGTGTATCTAGTGTTCTCTAAATGGTACACTTTTTGTGTAATATTTCGGGGAATACTCTTGTCATGTATGCTTTTGGTATACTTAGGGAAGTGTGCTTCAGTTTAATTATTCCAGGGAGGATAGTATACAAGGTAGGGAGCACTCTGGGATGTGGTTCCATTTAGTACTTTAAGTGATTTACTGTAGACGGTATACATCATTAGATCTACTCTAGGGGAGTGTGGCCCATAGTTTGGTGCTAAATTCTTGCACTCCTGATGGTATACACAGTAGATGTAACTTAAAGATGTTTTGTGATTTGTGATCTCAAGGTCTAGTAATCCTTTAAGGTGCAGTACATACTTTAGAAAGTTTACTTAAGGTGCAATATTTCATGAATGTCCCATGCCATGATAAATGTGTTCAAAGTATTTTGTCCCATATTCTGTTTCATGTAGTGTGGGTTACTGATAAAACTGATATGATTGTGTTTGGCAAGTCCCTGTAGTATACAACACTTTACAAAAAGTGATATACTTTGTTTAGTGCTGTATCAGAGTATTGTTTGCATGTATTCAATAGGTATTCTATGATAGGTGTATATATGATAGTGAACAGTAGGAGCCTCAAAAGTGTAAAACTCCTTCCCCGTATAGTATAAATAGGTAATTATATGTTGGATATTAGATGTTATACATCAGCTAATGAAAAAAAATTGTGTTTGCCTCTTGTTTATGTTATGTTCTCTACAGCAGATGTTTTGAACTAGTAGTAAGTGATCTAAAGGAATTAGTAAGCAATGCACTGCAGATTTTGAGTAGATGTTGCCTCCTAAGAACAGGCTGATTGTACTCTGGTTTGAAGTATTAAGTAAGATATGTATAATAAAGTAGACAAGCATTAGGAGGCAGTGTATACTTGTAGCAGGAAGTGAGTGAACAAGTAATACAGCAGTGGCAGGAAATGCCTAGCAGATAATGTGCAGCAGTTTCATAATTGTTCTACAGTTGATTTATAACAGCAGCATCAGGGTGCACTAAGTAGTTTGTAGCAAAATAAATCATGTGCAGAGAGCACCAAATAACATGAAGCAGAAGCAGCAACCAAAATATAACATGTATAACTGGTAATAAGCAGCAGTTTGAAGCATTATTTAACAGATAATGTATAGCAGTAGAACACTATATAATAGCACATTTCCGTAACAGTTAGTGTATGCTATAAAACATAAGAAAATAATGTCCATAATGTAATATATACACCAATAGTAGAGAGTAAGAAAGTATTGCAGGGGAGAGAATGCAATTTAAATCTTACAGCATATATGAGGTGGTGCACTGTTACCGGGGAGTTTATAGTAGGTGGTGCAGAGCAGCACGGGGCAACAGTTAACTTGGTGGTCATCCACAGAGCGAATTCCGTGGTGGTCGCGTGTCATCACCTGGGGGTGTGCTGGCCCTGGCCTCACCAGCCTCGTCCGTGGGCCCTCATGCTTCTGATGTGTCCAGCCTACCACCCACCTCGCCGCCCTCACCCCCGGCACCCACTTCACCCACGTTGCCACCTTCACCAGCTACCCGTGAGCTGCGTGATGTGCTACACAAGATCAGCCAGTTGCCTGGGGCAGCATCGCCCCCACCTGCACTTACCCCTTCCCTTTCGCCGCTCTCCCCACACCACCGTCTGCTTACACATCACACCTCTTCCCATAGCCGCTACAGTCCTCCACGAACCCGTGGACGCCGCCCACTGGGAGCTTCACTTTCCCTGGAAGTATCAGGGCCTTCCCGGCCACGGTCTCTGCCCTTGAATGCTGCTCCACCCTCCTCCCTGCATTTAGATGACCCACCATCGCCTCTGCTCACAGCCTCGGCCTCTACGCCAAACTTATCCTCCAGTTGGCCCTCGCCACCATCTCGCACCCCACTAGTGGCCTCCCTAGTGGGTGGCTCCCGGGTGGTACACCACCCTGCTACCCATGCCCACTCAACTGCCCTGTCTCCAGGAGAAGGCAACGGGGAGTGGGCAAGAGATTCCCGGGATGCTAGGTTCACATGGCGTGCTAGAGATGCACCTGAGGAGCGGGTGTAGCTCTATTTCACCTGATCTTTCTTCTCTCACACTCACACATACACTTTCATTCACAAAATGGCTCAAGAATAAGATTGCTATATAGGAAAATCAAGAAGTTTTAGAGCAGCAGGAGTAGACAGTATATGTCCTCTTGACCATGTCTTAAATTCTTGCATCAGATCTTCATAATGATACTATATTTGTGCACGTTACTCCTTGGATCTACTTCCATGTAAGTTTTCTATGAATAATTGCATATTATTTGTTCTTTCTTGTTTGGTTACACTCCAGGTCCTCCGCTGCAATATTGCTTATGTCTGGTTACATATTCCTTCTGATGCAGTTGAATTTGGCATTTCAAGGCTTTTATAGTTAGTCTAGTAGCAAGAATATGCTGTAAACATGCTTCAACACAATGAATTGCGGTGGCACAGCTATTATTAACAGCTTCACATTTCATTGTACTGTTAATGTGACTTGTCTTTAACCTGCTTTTGCTTTTATTTGACCTTTTACTAAATATGCCTCATACCAAGAATCTTTAAGCATGTTTCTCATAGAAAACTCATCTGGTTGGGACCTGTAACTGATAGGTTGTTTAGTTAAAATGAATTCATTAGTAAGATGGGCAAAGGTAAACATATAATGATAGTGTGCAGACTTTTTGATAGTTTTTTGGTAATGATTGTTTGTAATAATGACCAAAGACATAGATATTGGCAGTAATAAGAAGAAAACTGTATTGTAGATATGTAGTTTGACAATGCATGACTGTTGCTAAACTGATAGTATTTAGGGAGAGCCATTTAAGTATCTGGATTATTTGACTCGTGGTTTTAGTAATTACTAAGGTTTTTCACAAATGCCTTTACATAAATTAAGATAATATGTAAGAGTGTAGTATTGCCATGTAACTCAAAGGGTCATCTTCATATTAGTATTTAGAGGTCACACCAAATTATAAGCAATAGGATGTTTATATTGAGTGTTTTATGATATATAAAAGAAAAAAATTAGAATGACCTGATTAAACACCCTTCATGTCACGAAGGATGGCATTCTTACAAATCAGTTACATCTACACAAATTGACTTAAAGCATAAGTGCCTGATACCACCTCAACATTATGGAAATTTGTCAGACTTCTTATTAGAGGGCAAGTTTTGGTGAACACCTCAACAATATGGAAATTTGTCAGACTTCTTATTAGAAGGCAAGTTTGGTAAGGCCTAGCATAGATTCACTGGTAAACAAAGATTTTGTCCTATGAAAAAAAATATCTGCTTATATATTTTTACATGCTGAAACCAAATACGTTTTCAGGATTTCTCTTATCACCCATAGTTTTTTGTTCCAGCATACTCACAGATTACATACAGTACATATGTACCAGTGCTCTACAGAGCATTTGAAACAAAAAGTTTAACAAACAGCTATTTTTCATTGTTTGTGAACTGCAGTTGTTTCTTTTTAAAAGCACCAGCCTAGATAAATGAGTCACCAGGGGCTTGCAGAAATACGAGTGGAAATTTTGGGACATTCAAACAGTGCTCACTTCTGAGTGGCAGTTCTCTGTCAGTTTCAGGCTAGAGCTCAATGTGTAAACAGTGTCTTTTCCACTCAACTGATGGATTGTGCTTTTGTGTATTCAAGTGTTGTGCTGATACCCCATCCACCATTATGATGTTAAGAAACTTTGTAAATAGTAGAAATCCTTTCTGCTGCATCTGTGGTGAATTGACATTCATATCGCAGAGACTTTCTTTCACTCCCCTCATTAAAAGATGCTATGAGCATTACTTTGGTTGTAAAGGAGGGTAATTTTGTATGACCACAGATCAGGGAACTGCTTTGAAATGAAAGTTCAATATAGAACTAAATGAAGTTGAAAGAAATGCATGGCTGTCATTTAAGAGAGTTGGCAAGGATTTTGGGGGGAATCACAGATCAGAAAACTACTGTGATGTTGTAAAAGATCTGTTGACTTCATATAAAGCTCTAGGGTGCAATATGAGTCTAAAAATCCATGTTATAGACTCGCATATAGAATTTTTCCTGGAAAAATCTTGGGGTAGTCAGTGATGAGCACAACAAAAGATTTCACCAGGACATTTCAGACATGAAAAAGTGGTGCCAAGGAAAGTGGAGCCTCTCTATTTTGGCAGATTACTGCTGGACACTAAGGAGGGATGTTCCTGAGGCCATATGTAGCCATGAATTGTACACATTTACATTTTAGGGGATATCTTTTTAAGTCTAATACCGGCCTTATTTATGAATGAGTAGCATACACTTATTGTACAATTTAATTTCTCTGTCTGTTAAAAACCTTGCCTGATAGAAGAATTCTAAGAACATTCAAATTCAGTGTAAAAATTTTTATAAGGTCCACCTACTTTAATTCATAGGACAAAAAAAATAAAATTTTGTTGACCAGTGAATCAGGCAGCTCTCTGATTAGTAGAAAATTTAAAAGAAATGTTCTAAATGACTTGATGAGAGTTGATGAGATTGGTGAATAACTGGTACTTGTTGGAGTCCTGGTATAACAGAAGCTGCAGGAAGCCATAAATCATTCTTAAGGCCCTTGCTCAGTTGGCACCTTTGCAATGGATGGATGTCTTAGCTTTGGTCCCCCTGCCACTTGCATTTCTTTCACCTTCACTTGGGAGAGTCATGCAGTTAAGATATGCAAGTCTTTGCTTAATGTAGGCTAGATCCTGGTGGCTGTGAATATTTTATTGGTTTTCATGGGGATGATCGCAGCATCTCTGATCAGGCAGCTGTTATATGGTTGCTAAACTTCATACAATTTGTCCCTTTTGCAGGTGATTAACGTTCATTATCTTTATGATTGGAAGTTCTTGTAACATTTTATATTAAAGGCACACTAAAGTTATATTGAATCTGTAAATAAAATCTGGATGTAGTGCATGTAGTAGACAAGGAATAGTAGCAGTGGCAAGGATGGCACAGTTGAGGCACTTCTTGTATAAAGTAATGGTTGTGGGCATGGGAGCACCACTCTAGGGTTACTGTCTTATTTCAGGGAGTCAGGACAAAGTGTGGCATCATATTACTTAGTTTGACGTTTGATTTAATGTTAAGATCGTTAGTCCTGGCTGTTTATTTCTAGATAGATTTAAGTAGGATTCGTTAAGATAAGGTATTAATTTTTGGATGGCAGTACAGCAAACACTCACACACACACACACATATGCACTTGCATGGGCCTCCATGGTGTAATGGTTAGCATTACTGACCTAGAGTCAGCACAGGCCTGCATGGGTTTGAATCCTGGACATGGCTGTCTACCCACATCTAACCCAGGTGTTCATCCTCCTTCTGGGTTGGTCAGTAAATGGGTACCTGATGTGATACATAAATACAAGGTTAAGAGGCAGGGCAGCATTAGTGTAAAACTATATCCCTATAACGCATCAACATTAATCACAAATAATAAGTTCACACGAACCAGCAACAGACAGAGGTACCCAAGCTACTCTTATCTTTAAGATTCAGATGGGCTACAGCTTCTTCAGGCTTATTGTAAAAGTAAGGGGAGGGAGGAGATTCCTGGGAGGCTCCTGAATGCAGTATTTCTTAAACATGCATTTCACTGTGGTAAATTCAGGTGAAAAAGAGCACTGGTTGTGAAGATCACAGATTCAAACTGCCATGCTGGTGAGAGGTGCCAAGTACAATATGCCGAAGTTTTTTTGGTCATTTTGTAAAACATCATTAAGAAGGAGGTATTGTGAGTAACTGTGATTATGTGAATA
Organism: Panulirus versicolor; assembly: GCA_032361705.1. Lineage (NCBI taxonomy): Eukaryota > Metazoa > Arthropoda > Malacostraca > Decapoda > Palinuridae > Panulirus > Panulirus versicolor. Next base: position 10,607 of record JAUUDZ010441118.1, read on the forward strand.
AAGAAACAAGATGAAAAGTCTACAGAGGAAAGTAGCTGTTACAGAGAGGCCACTGTGACAATTGACATGCCAGCCTGACTTCCTTCAAAATGTTTCTGGTTAGGTTCTTAAGTTTTTGTTTCATAAGCTTGTGAACAGCAGTAAGCTTGAGGAAGTTTGTATAAACAGGCTTGTTTTGAAATTTTGGTTTAGGAATTTCATCACCTTTAGGCTGAAACTAAAAACTGTACAAGTCCAGGGCCAACCTAGAGTAAAATTGTAATCACAAATGGAGCTGGGTGACGTAAATTACCACAACCATACAGTTGAAGTAATGCCTTCTAAGAGTAGGCTGCATGAAGGGAATTATAAGGGTTTTGCAATGGGTGGAGAAAAAAATTAGACGAATTGAATGATGGATCCTTTAGAACCACAAGCCTGGGTAAATTATCGGCAGTAATGGAAAAACAAGGTGACACTTAACAACAGTTGGAGGAAGAAACTGAGATAGTGAAGAATCAGATCAAAGATCATGGAAAGAGTCATTCGATGAAGGAGGAAATTAGGAAATTGAGAAGCATGATTAAAGGGCATGATAGCAAAATCAAGCCATCGAATGGATTCAGATGGAATGTAAGCAAAGCAAAGAAGGTGCGTTAAATGAGAGGTGTAAGAGGAAGAGGTCAAAATGGTCTTTTCTAGATGTCCTTGAGATGGAATAGGAAAAATATAAGCTTATAACACAGAAACCTGACACTTTTGGTGATTGAGGAAAGGGAACAGTAACAGATTTTGGACCTGTCAGCAGAAAGAAGGCTGTTGATTGATGCAAAGAAGCAGAGACCTAAGGACATTGAAATTGATGGACATGGGAAATTATTGAATGAAGCCATAGGGAAAGCATTATGCACAGTTAGAGAAAGAAAATTAGGAGGGTACTCTTGTTTGTTAAATGGGGGTTTAGAAAAGTGCAAAGTATTCTGGATTATTGCATGTTGGCAAAGGTAGATTTTAGATAAAATCAGGGAGATGGCACTTAAGTCAACACTGCAGGAATTTGCTGACAAGTGGATTGCACCAAAATTAAGAACCTTAGTGAAGGAGGTTGATCCACTTAAATTGTTCATGATTTTTGGACTAGAGGAAGACGATGTTAAATCCAAAGTGGAAAGGATGAAGAAGGAAGAAATAATGATTAAAATGCCTATTGGAAGCTATAAACATGCCAAATGCAGTTTCTGAGGTAAAAATAAACAAAGTGATATGGTAGAAATAGTTAAGACATAAGGGGGATGACTAGTAATGGTTACATTCAGTATGGATGAGTCATGTAAACAAGAGGTACTAAAGCAGGCTAAGAATCTTACAGACAAAGAGGAATTCAGTAGGGTATTCTTTAGAGGTGATAAACTGAGGGAAGAAAGAGAGAAGTAAAGAATACACTCGGAAGTCAAAAACTAGGAGACATCAGAACAGGCTAAAGGGAAGAACAGCTGCTACAGTACCTTTAGGAGGTGAGGAATGGTTATTGATGGGAATTTCAGATTGGAAATAATGTTTACAAATGCAGATGGACCAGGAATATCTAGATAGAGCTGGAGTTCAAGAGTAGAATTAGTGAAAAAAAAATGTATTATTTTTGGAGCACTGGAGACATGACTTACTAAAAGATATTATCTGACAGTCTGTCTGTAGGGATGAATAATAGTTTGATTGAGCTTTCTGCATGTATCCCTACCACTGAGGCATGGACCCATGACTTATGGCTGGCTGTTGCTTACCATAGTTTCTGTGTAGAGTCCCGCCATGTGAGAATTTAACTGTTGTGATACCATTGTTTGTATGTGAAGTCCATCCACTTGATGATTTAACTGAAATGATGCTTACTATAGTTTCCATATGGAGTCCAGCCACATGAGGATTTAACTAGTATGATACTTCCTTCCTTCAAACATGGAAGCTAAGGAGCTGTTTTCCTTCTTTCATGTTTCCCTCATCTTATAACCTTTGTGTCCTTGATAATCAGGTCTACAAATACCAGAGGAGCTCTGATTAATTTTTTCATTCTTTTTCTTGCCTTATTTTTCTTAGACTTGAGTTGGCCAGTATTGGGTCATGTGTTGCCTATAACATGTTGGTCACTTTAAAAAGAAAAGGCAATGAATGAGGGAGATTGGCTCTCATAACTCTCTCAGGATATTGTACTAGATGACTCTCCCACTATCTTTTAGTCATGTGTCAGAGGGTCTTGTTCAGGTACTTTTTGTAAGTGCCGGACATGTTTACTGCATGTTTTTTCAATCACAGATGGCTTTAATTTGGTCACAGATGGTCTGAGATCAGTCACAGCAGGTCTTAGTCATAGTTGGTCTCAGGTCAATCACAGATGGTGTTTTGTACCTGAGACCAGCTTTAATTGATGTAAGACCATCTGTAGTTGACCTAAGGCTGAATGATAGCTTTGATTGACATAAAACCAGCTCCATTTGACTGGATCATAAGTGGTTAACCTCAACCATCTGTTGTTATGTTAGGAGGGCTTGT
>JAUUDZ010441129.1:0-13129 GCA_032361705.1 Panulirus versicolor
AAAACACAAGGTTTCTCCCCACTATAGGTAAAGACAGCATGGCAAAGCAATACCAACCTCTCTGGTATTATCCCTTGGCGTGGAAAAAGCTACGAGGGAACACTATACATTATAGCATAAAGACAATCATACTGACACTGAAATTCTTCAGGAAAGGAAAAAAAAACGGAAAACAAATTCTAATAACAGCCTCCAAGTACCTTGGGAAGACAGAATTTAGCCACACCCACGAGAAGGAAAAAACTTTACGTTAGACAACAACATGTATATCATATTTTCCTTTACGTACGAGGTTATGACAGCCTACATAATCATTCTTCAATGTCATACGATAGGCGTGATTATATAAAGAGTAAACAGACTCGCACTTTACAGTCTTTAACATTTCCAGCTGTGAAATCAAACATTATATTTGCTTTATCGTATGAAGCGAAGCGTGAATGATGTACTTAAGATTATTTACTGATTATCACTTTACGATCGTTGCTTTTAATAATCGCTTATTAGATATTCTATAATAATTTCTTTAGCTAGAATACATAGTTTTGCCGCTTCAATAACGAATTTCATTTTCTCCTTTCCCTATTCCGTGAACCAAATTGTCTCAATCTATTTAAATTCGTGTATAGAATCTCACTTGTTTGCTCTTTGTTTTCCAGAGTCATCGGCAGGTTCTGAGATTCATTCGCGAGTCCCGTCTGCTGATTATACTGATAAGGATAACGAAAAGAACAGCGGCAAGAGAACCGAACCTTGCGGCACTCCGTCGATCGAACTGAGCCAGTAGGATGTCCCCCTCTCGTCCAGTACCACTTGTTGTTTTCTATGTTGCCAGGAAAGTGTCACAGCTGATGGAGGGCCACGTGGTCGTCTACGAACCAGGAGCGGTGTCACTGCTGACGGAGGACCACGTGGTCGTCCGCGGATCAGGAGCTGTGTCACTGCTAACGGAGGGTCACGTGTTCGTCCGCAGACCAGGAGCTGTGTCACTGCTAACAGAGGGCCACGTGGTCGTCCGCAGACCAGGAGCGGTGGTACTGCTGACGGAGGGCCACGTGGTCGTCCGCAGACCAGGAGCTGTGTCACTGCTAACGGAGGACCACGTGGTCGTCTGCGGACCAGGAGCTGTGTCACTGCTAACGGAGGGCCACGTGGTCGTCCGCAGACCAGGAGCGGTGGTACTGCTGACGGAGGGTCACGTGGTGCTTCACGGACCAGTCACTGCTGACGGTGGGCCACGTGGTCGACCATACGTGAAAATAAGCACCTGAGAACCATGTGGGAGGCGGTGAGGGTTAGCATGGGTCAAAGGTTAACAAGTGTTGATATGTCTGCTGTGCGGAGGGCAGGTGATTACGTCCTCGTTAACTCTAGTGAGGTTATTTTGATGGTGGTATTGAAAGGTGTGTGTGTGTGTGTGTGTGTGTGTATGTAAAACACGAATATAAATGTTATTTTGAGACATTTCCAAGAATGAGGTGTCTAGAAAGGAGATAAGGAAACGTGAATACTTAAACCCGCGCGCATTCAAAGGGTAAGAATAAGAACAGCCAACACACCAAGAACGTCTTCGATAACACAAAGAACAGAATAAAGTCGGTGACCAGAGGCTCTCCTCTCCTTCAGGAGGTACACGAACTGATAAAAATAGAACTTACCCCCGTACCAATCTCCGTACCAGAATCCTGGTAGCCCTCGACACACACCCTGGGGCATGACCTCCTGTCTGGCCACCCAGCCAGCCAGCCACACCACGAGAATGGCAGCCCTTCTGCGGTAGCAGAGGAAAAGAAAGGACTTACCTCCTTCCTCTAGGGGTCGTGGCTTAGACGTTTTTATGACTTGTCGTGACCCTTTGAAATTTGCCTAGAACCGTAACTGTCTAATTACTCAATTACCCACTAATAGAGGTTCGCCGGAGGGAGGAGACAAATGGAATGCATCAACAAAGACTAAGGAGCTTGATGGTACTACATTGCCCTCGTAACCTTCTTACCAAAAGCGGGCTGGATGACATAAAAAAATTTTTCTCCCAATAATTGAAAGGGATTTTCAGTCATCTGTAATACTGGTGGTTGAGGGAGCGTTTGGTGACGCAGGAACGGTGGTAAAGAGGAACAGTTGGCAGGGATAGCGAGAGCAAACACCAGGAGTACGAACAAATCGGCACCTTCACCACAGTTATCGGCACTAACATCATTATTAGTCTTATCACTATCACCACCAACGCCAGCATTATCATCACCATCGTCAGCACCACAGCATCGTCACTGTCATCAACACCACCATCACTATCACCCACTCTCAACATCTCATGAGAAACAAGAACAGCAGCAGTAGATGGAGAACGTATAAAGCCTGTAGCAGTATGAGGCAACAGATCCAGCTGTTGTGGTGGCTACAGCAGCAGGAGGAGATGCTACAGCGGAGGCAACAGCAGCAACGACAGTTGTTACAGAATAACAGCAGACACTACATCAGTAGAAGTCACCACAGGTCCAAGAATAAAAACAACAGATCCACCAACCAACTACAGCAGAAGGCAAAGCAATCAGCGGAAGCGACAAAACTAAGAACAGAGACAGCAGAAGGCGCAGAAGGTACAGAGCCAGCAGAAAAAACAGCTTCAAACCTAGCAGTACTACTAACAGCAGCAGCAGCTTCAGTAGGTATAGAGAGTAGACAGAAGGAGGAGGAGGAGGAGGTACAAATCTAGCAGTACTCCCAGCAGCAGCAGCAGCAGCAGGAGCAGGAGCAGGAGCAACAGTAGGGCCGCGTCTCTCGTCACGTAGAAGGACGTGCCTCTCGACTGCGCCAGCCAGTTCGTGCGCACAGCTCTTTATTTTTTTTTCCCTCCCAACCTCGAGGCTGCTATACCATAGTCTAGCTTTTTTTCTGCTGTTGTTGCTGATGTATTTCCGAGCTTATAGGCTTTTCCTCATTTGGGGGAATTAGAGTCCCGTCAGCCGGAACCTTCCTCACTCTTACTCAAGTTTCTTGAAGTTTTATTCCACTTCAGTGAAATGTGAGTATAATTGTTGGTTTTCCGAGCAGTTTTTAGGGAAGAACATGGGATAAATGCTCACACAATACATCATTATGAAGAAACTTGGAAATGTAAAACTTTGATGAAGTCAAAGAAGTAATGGTCACAAATTCTGATATGATAAGGTAACAATAACATGTACATGTAACTGTAACAGTAGCTGTGCTTGGAGTCTCAGGCACAGTGCAATGTTGACATGAAACTGAAACCGATCTTAAGCAACATGGTATTCCTTTCATATCAAGTAACTATGCACACCAAGGTTTTAGTGGCTGAAATTTCCATCATAAAGATGTGCTAATTTACTTTTCTCACAGGATATTTCATGAGATTAAAAGCTGATTGTAAAATACTTCAAAATCAGCCATGCCTGAAGCCTGTTGATCTAAAATTATAAATACATTCCATCATGTGGTTTTCAAGTATTTCAAACAGTTTTTACAGTGTAGTTTTTCACATTATGTATAAATGGCGAGTTTCTTGCACAAAATGATTAACCCATTAACAGCAAAATAATATTACACTAAAGCATTATGATAATTCATTATGATGGATACAGGTTACACATCATTATCTTAATGGTTTCCTTTTACTGGCACTCCACTTTGGACTATTGACTCTGGTCCATGCTGACAATACTGACACTTTTAATTAGTTAACACTGGACATACCGCAGTAATGTCTACCACTTCAGTTCATCAAGTACTGATTTTCTGTAAGAACAATCTCAAGTTCTCAATCTTATCAAAATATGCCCAGTACATTCGTTAAGAAATCAACAGATAAGTAGGCAGAATGTACGAGTGCACACTCAGATAATTTTTACACACCGCTACTCTACCATCATATCAACACTGCTTATTTCACTGTGTCCTAATCCTTTCCATTAAAAATGTACTGCGTGATGGATTATTATGAAACACTTCAAAACCCTTACAAAGGATTACCAAATTATTAAATCACCAATAATTTTATGATATATCTAAATCAGAGTTAGCTCAGAGTTCTACACAGTCCCAGCTTAACATACGTATATGATACGACAACACTGAACATGCATAACAGTTCACCATTATGACAACTATCACAAGTGTTCCTGAACACCTGGTGCTAGCAGGTGTGCTGAGTCATTCACGAATAGACTAACATACCCTTTGTCATTTGAACACTATCATTAAATTTGGAAGATAACTCTGGAATTTACCTCTTCTTAACTTTGGTCTACAAAAGATAAGAAATGCACTTCCAACAGTGCACCTACCTATGCATAGAGCAGCAGCCAGCCCAGCAGATAAAGTAAGCTTAGCACAAAATTGAAAATAATTGTAAGAAAAATGCTGCTCACACTCAAAATTAACCTCATCCTAACGTACATATAAAATCATTTACAGTCACATAAAGTATATGACAGCAGGCAAATCACTCTGTAAAAACATTTCAATAAGAATTTTTGTTGCTTAACATTCATTGCCACATTTAAAATTCAGCTCTGCTACTCAGAAATGTCAATCAGTGTTTCCTTCCATGTTCATGATCCTCGCCTCTTGCTACTTCATATACAGGTTGAGTATCCCTTATCCGAAATGCCTGGGACCAGAAGTGTTTCTGCTTTTGGATTTTTTTGGATTTTGGAATAATTGCATATACATAATGAGATATCTTGGGGATGGGACCCAAGTGTAAACACAAAATCCACTTAGTTTCATCTACACCTTATACACATAGCCTTAAGGCAATTTACACAACATCTTCCATAATTTTGTGCATGAAACAAAGTTTGTGTAACACTTAACCACCAGAAAGCTAAGGTGTCACAACCTCAGCCACCTACGTGGACAATCTATGGTGGTTTGGCATCACCTTCAATCCTGACTCCGATTTCATATGCTACTAATAAGCAATCATTCACACATAAGTACTTCACAGTAAAAAATATGAAATACCAATAATACAAAGAAAAAATGTGTTTGGGGTAACTAAGCAGCACAGTAACATAAGCAGAATACCTGTACCAGCTGTTAGACAATAACAAAAACAAACAATTGCAAGTTTTCAGTTTCCACCTACAATGCTGTGGTGTGGAATCTTCCACTTGTAACGTCATGTCACCACTCAAAAAGTTTCAAATCTTGGAGCATTTTGGATTTCAGATTTAGGATGCTCAAACTGTATTACATGGAACGATCAATTAACATCAGTTTAACAGGAAAGTAATCCCAACATACACTTACCTCTTTAGCAATTCTATCCAAGGCCTCATCTTCTACAGCGTATTTCTTGCCCTCACGCCGGCGGGAACCAATGTTCCCTGCATTTTCCATCCTAAAAGTGTAGAGATATTAAATTACACTCTGAGCAAAGTAAGCTAAAACAGTCAGAAAATATACATTCTATTTACACATACAGGAAACTATTTTCACATTAGCACAACTTTCGGATCCATCCCTAATATACACTCATACTCCATTACCTCAAAACCTATGAGTTTCAAGATAAGATACAGAATTTAAGTCCAAACTTTGCAAGCTTTCATAACTTCTTCCTGAAATACCTAACAGAAGTATCAACATATATCCATTCACTCACAACTGACAGAAGCATAGAATGAACATCATAACATCAGTTATATACAAACTACATCAGCAAACACTCAATCTTTCTAACCTTGCAAGCATCACATTAGTAGGAGTCAACATCAAATGTGCAAAAATTATACAAAAAAAGAAAATACACATAAAATACCGAGAGCCATGTTTCTGAAAACCCAACTTGGATCCTGAGCTTTCAATAAAAACATTTACTGAATGCTAATTTTTTTTGTGTAGTACACGATTACATACATTACACACAAATAACATGTAAACCTGCATTAGGCATATAAAACACTTTCCGGTATTATGGTTAGTATGTGTAGTCCATGTATTTCTAAGATCCAAACAATTCCACAATCCAAATACTGGTTGGTTCCAAGGATTACTGACTTTCGATATTCTACCTGTAACAGTCTGGTGTTTAAGAATACTATAAAAGGCTGCACCTAAAATACCAAGATGCTCTAATTGCAATTATAATATTGTTAATTACAAATAATTCTAACCAGGCAGGCACATTGAAAAAAATCCAAGGCAACAGAAACATAAGGAAACAATAGTCAATGATTAAAAAAAAAAGTCCAGAGTCAGAGATGGGACCAACAAAAGGGGACACCATTCAAAAGAGTGAGAAGCTCAGATTTCCCTACCCATGAGTTACACTCTGGCAAGTACCCTAGCTCTAACAAGCGAGCAATTTACAGAATAACTTGAGAGTCCTTGATTTAATACTGACATTCCATAACATTCAAGGAGTAAGTTAACATGGTTAAGTTGCACATAACATGTGATTCCCAGAGGTGAACACCATATGAATGGACAGATAACAAAAGACAAAGTGATCCTTAACAGACTGCCATACTAAGTAGATGACAGGAACAAAATTAAAGGCACTGAGAAGAACAAAAACTCTTAAGACTATCTTATTATGACAAAAAAAGTAAACATAAGAGAAAAGTCCTAAGAACATGGATGCCAAGTCAAAAGACTTTAACAAAAAACTTGTTGATAGTTTAGCATACACATGCAAAACTGAAAACCTCACAGCAATATAATGACAACAATCAACAAGTAACTATATATGGCCATCTGATTTCATTCCAGTCCACACTGACATTCACAATATTGTTCATCAATATACTGTATACAGTAATCCTCAAATCCTGTTACAAGGGAGATCCAAACATTTCTGCCACCACACACAAGCTAGTAACTATTACTCTTTGATCTTGCTCCTATTTCCAGTTAAAACTGTAAGCAGGGTGATCCACACATATCCAGCACCACACACAAGCAAATAACTATTACTCTTTGATCTCATTTCTATTTCCTAGTTTCTGCTACCTCACGTCTACTAATAATTCATATCTAATATGTCTTTTCCCGAACACAGCTGGGTAGATTGGACATAACTTTTTGCATGTACTTCTCCGCATCTGTCATTCAGCTTCAATAAAGAGTGTTTCAGATCATATCTCTTATCTCATCCATGAAGCCTCCCCCCTTTTTAGTAGTTTCTGAACTGGTATCTTTTCAAAATCTGATTTTAATATTTATGTTTAGTCTGAGAACTTTTGATGAGTTTCTGGTTGTGAAAATCTATACCGAAGAAAATGAATACCTTAACTTCCCAAACTGCTTGAAAGTAACTCATATGGTAAAGACAGAAAATAATAAGCTTCCTCATCTCTTCCATCACATGCAGTCACCTGCCATATCAATCTTATTTTTTTTCTTTTTTAAATTCCTAGTTCCTTCTCCTGCCTTAGTAAGTCAATGTCAGAACTGGATGAACATGTTGTCATGCAGGAAGGAATGACACCAAATCTAACCATCCAGAGTCAATCCCAACAAACCATTTCATGGTTTATTTTGAATGCCTATAAAGTGTTAACCTAATTTTCTCATAAAATTATCACCTCAATCACATGCACTGTGCTGGCAATTCACATACTCCATATCTTATCATCGAAAACTATTAAAGCAAATAAAAGTAAAAAATCAATGAAAAAAATGCAACAATTTGTAAAAAAAAAAAAAAAGCTAGACAAATGCATTTTCCAGATAATGAGTGCAGAATGAGTGAGTAAAACCTTGGATTAGGCAATCACATCACCTCCAAACACCAGTTAATGGTCAAGGTGTAACACTTCAAATGAAGGTAACAAAACAACAACATCACAGTAAACATGCAGTCAGAAGTCAAATTTGGCAACCCTTCTCACCACTCGGGTAATTTTCTGACAATAGGCATTTTAGCAGGTGAAGCTTTCTATCTGGGGAGCTGTCGTCACTCTGTAAAGTAAGACATCATACAGGGTGCTTGGTTACAAAGTCAAGGCATCTTTACCTTAACAATGATACTGAAAACAAAGAATAAAAACAAAAATGTTGTGCAGCTATTTCATGTGATATTTACATTATGTCAATGCATCATTACATGCAAGTGATATTTATATCAATCCAAAATTCATACTCATACCATGACCCAATATTCTACAAATAAATATAGTGCAATTCTAAAAATCTCTATTTGCATCCTACATAATGAAGTCAAAGAACCATCTCAATTAACATCTAATGAAAAAAATTTCAGGTTTTATTACATGATTCAATTTTCTTAATAGTATAAACATGATCACTGTGGATAATAGGGAAACACTACCTATGTGTCTCTTATGTATTGTTAAAGGCAATTAAGGGTAACAAGAGGACCAGAAGATACTCCCCTCATATCATTTCAATTTCCAACAGAAAAAAACAGGAAATAGCCAAGCAAGGATTTCTCCTCTAAGACTCGCACATCTGTTACTGACTACACACCAGGGAATGAACTGGTGAATTGGTATGAAAGATAAAGTAACTAACAAAATTTATAACAAAATAGTCACTTGTGCTACACACTACTCCAACATGTAAACATGACACATTCTTTATTCTTGCCCTTTCTTAGCCTTCAGTTGATATTTACATTTCTTTAACCAGAGCAACTCAAAGCCATTGTTTTACCTCCCCAAATGAACTGTTGCCATTGGCTGTGAAACTAATTACCTACTTGTAATAAGTGCAAATGGGTGTGAATACAATTATCTATTTGTATTTCACAAAAGGGTTCTATACACTTGTAGTACCCCATTTCTTGAACATTCTATATTCAGCAAGTGAGTTATAAAGTTTCTAGCTCAAAAATATAGTATCATGGGAGGAGCTAGTAAATCTAAAATAAATGACCAGTCCTGTAAACTGAAAATAAACACCAAACACATATCATGATACGACTCCCTCCCTCCATGAGAGGATGTCACACCACGACAAACTGCTGAATCACTGTACCTACAAACTTTAGACACTCTGTGAAATTAGAAACTAATGATAACAAATAACATCCAGTATGTTTCATAATTAAAGTCTCTCTCTTAATCACCTGAATACTGAGTGAGGGAATAGGTCTACAGTTTCTAACTGCTAACCCTTTGCTGATTTGTATGGTTGCAAATGGTTAAAAAATAGTTATATTACTTGGGGCTATAAAATAAAAATATGGGTAAAGTAACATGAGGTCAATTCATTTCTAACTACATTCCCTTAAGAGCAGGTTTGAGTTTAATGGTCAATTGTTACCATTTCTATGATATCCCTCACAATAAATGGTGGTGACAACTGTCCTGGAGACTTGCCACGAGTCTAACCGGCACATAACAAATAATATCTCATCAACCACACTTGGCACCAGGCCTGAATCCACACCTCATGTGATATGACCGCAGAGTATTAACACAGCACTACAAACCTTCTACATAATATATAACAAAAAGTATATTTTTTGAAAGAGGTAGCCATCTATATACTAAACTGACCCAGCACTACTAAATGTTTCTCATCACACCAAAAAAGCAGTCTTCAGAAATTATCAATTAATTCATTATCATGGAGAACAATATTTACTTTTAGAAAATGTCTGAAATATAAAGAAATATATCATTCTGGTAAGCTGTTGATCATGAAGGCCACTCAAGACAAAGAGGTCTGAAGATCCACCAAACAAAAAGCAAGACAAGTGAAACTGTGCACCAAGAAGCCAGATGAAGTTACAGATGTCTGTTGAGAACAGCGCATGGACATAACACATTAGGCAGATAAAAGTGGTGGCACTGCTGACTCCTACATTTCTAATAAGCATTAAAACAACTCAGGTAAATGCTTTAGGATAAAGTGGCAAGCAATATATGACACTCAGAAAAGAAGAGAAACAGACAAAGAGCTAAGAGATCACAAATATGCAATGAAAACACTGCAAAGCAGAAATGAACAACATTAATGCAATTTATGACAGTTAGAAAAGGATATTTTGATACCAAGGAAATATAACCAGCCTAAAGTTCATTATCCTCAGAGAAGCTGAAAACCAAGGATGAGATCCACAAGACGGGGAGACAACTATGATATCTCTTCAAAAGCTGGAAATGTGACAAAAAGAGAAATTCAAATGGGAAGAACCACTAACCCAAGGGGAAAAAGACTGCAAAACAGGGATTAAAAGTATCACAGAAAACAGAGAGGCTGAAAAGAAAATGCTTGAGAAGATCATTCCCACCCATTTGAAAACAATCATTAAGAATCAGTTAGTAAGTATGACAGAGCACAGCGAAGCTTTAACTTTAATCCATCATATATGTCCATGATAAGCTAGGAAATAAAAACAAACTTACCCTATTTAACCAGTTCCTACCAGAATAATGTTCATATGAGCCTAAACAACAAACTGCACCAATTCTCTCATACCACACCAAAAACAACGTGACACAGATTTTAAGTCAAAGAAAGTTCAGATTATCTAAGCACACTAGCAACCTCAAAGTCCAAATCAAAGTCACACTGAAGGAGGTATATCCGGTTTCAATCAACTAAAGAAATATCACCAAACAAATGCCACTGTTAGACCTTCAACTAAACGAGCACTTTTGGTACTTTTAACACAGCTATTTTCACAAAGAAACAACTAAAATACCAACACATTTATTCATGATCTAATATACTCCTCAAATGAATTCTTGACTTAACATAAATTGCAAGAGGTCATCTTACTGCACACATAAAACTTGTAAAAATTAATGTCGTACTAGTAATATTTTCTAGTTTTGCTCGTCTTAAATATGGTAACCACTGTGCATTGAAACACTCTTCATCATTCTATAATGCATCTTATCCAGAAGATAATTACAAATCTTTTCCTGATAAAGCAAATATCAAATAAAAAATATATTTATTTGTCTGAGAGAGTGTAATCATTCAAATCCAATCAACAAATTTCCCACTGTTTTAGCATCGAAATGCAAGTACTACTCAATTCAACACAAACAATATATCAATGGGTGCTAAAAACCAAGCATAACCAGGTCCAATAGTACAGTAGCACTTGATCAGTTTCTTAAATTTCTTCTTGAGACTAAAGGCCACATCAAATTATATATGTCAAAATACAGCAGATGATATCATCTGCTGGTACAAACAGTATATGTTATAATGACACAAAAGATAATAATCTTTAGAAGCTACCGTAAAAATTTGCCTTGTCCTTTTTTCACAGAATTGGCCCTTGTTAAGGACATAAGTTCTCATACTGACCAGGCCTTGAATATAATGAGAAACAGTAACATAACGTAATATTACCACTATTCATAGTCAGATCATAACCAATATCTCTAAATAACGTCCACCTCTAAAGCAACGATTACAGCTTAATTTATGTATGTTCCCAAACTGTACATGTCCAAAGTGGACTAAGCATTCAAAAATTTCTATAGGTTCGAATTGAATTTAATCTTACTCATAAACACATAATAAAGGAACATATACAAAAAACATCTCGTCATTTTCAAAACCACAAGGTAGATTAAAAGTTCCAGTTTGAGCGATGACAGCCATTATTTTCCTTCATCACACACCAAAATGAGAAGAAAAATACAGGGTAAAACATCACCAAATAGCAATGATTTAAACCACACAGCACCAAACAACACTAATAACCTATGAAAACTATCAAACAGCAGTTGAACAGCCACAATTTTCTTCTTTGTATAAAGTTCAAGAGCAAATTACGGAATTATAAAAAACTGCATTAACGTTGTGGAATATAAGCTACTAAATTAAGAACGTAATTCCTTCAAATTCATCAAAGTATGACACATTACTTAACAACATCAAAATGCAAGTAACCTACTGTATCTAATTATACAATATATATCCTCTATGCCCTCTAGTAGCCATCCAGAGGCTACCTAATAGGTTGCTGGTGTTATTCACAACACTTCCGCATTATTCAGTGATAACACGAACACTACACTATCATTTGGCTATGCAATAAACTTATCACAAGCTATCACACAAGCATGTCGTGATTCAGCTGTCGCATAGCTTTAATAGTAACATTCAAATAATCTGACGAATGTGGATGAAAATCATATCAACCAAATCCTAACACTTAAAATATGTGATTCTGCGGGGCAATAAGTTACCTGTACAATCATCCTGTACAATCATAATTTTCCTCAATTGTAAATAAACTGATAATAACTGGAGATGAGAGAAAATAGGTGATTAACACAAGGGATAAAAACACCTAGAAAGCATCAAAACATGACAAAACATAACAGAGCTCACCCTAGCAATAAAGTTCTAATTTACAAATGTATAGTTAAGTTCACCAACAATAATTTCTGCAACGATAAAATGCACTTGTGTGTACATGAAAGCACACGAACCCCAATAACCATGTAGACAAACAACTAAAATCGCTGTATCTTTGAAATAACGAAGAGGTGTATATCGGTTCCTTGATTAGGTTCCTCATTTCTCAAAGTTTCACGTAAAAAGAAACATCTACGGTATATTGTCATCCTGAGTACTGACATCTAAAATCCTACGATAACTGATCATAATCATACTTCTTTAATTATTCTTTTAGCGTTTCCATACAACATAGCTCCATTATACATAACATTTGATTTCCTTGGACTTCACGGTGACACTACAACTTTACGAAATACGTAAACTATGAAACATTTACGAGAAACATCCATGTGATCCTTATATCACAATTACCTCACAAGGACGAATGGAAATGTTCAAATGTAGAGATGACAACCATTACCCCATCTTCCTCAGTGACGATGACGAAAGAAAACGTGTTGCCTGTCATCACTATTCCCCCTACGACCCATAACACCAGCAGGTCGTGAGTCACTGACCTTATAAGACTGTATTGGCACATCATTTTAGGGGGACAGAAGGTTGTTAATTAGTACCTGTGACTCCTGAGTTATATATATATATTAATATATACGTTCCTGAGATACGGTATTGTAGGTTGGGTACGACCCCCCCCCCCCCTGGCTGAGTCACACGAGGTGTTCTGCCCACCAGCCCTCACCACCCACCCTCCCACCCACCCACAAAAACCAGGGGAGGCTGCCGCCTCTCCCACCCTGCGACA
>JAUUDZ010441140.1:0-13129 GCA_032361705.1 Panulirus versicolor
GTGGGGATGGGGGGTGGGGGACTGAGGCTGTGATATATCTGGGTGTGGTGAGTGGTGCTGGGGAGACTGAGACTGTGATGGACCTAGGTGTGGGGCGGAGTTAAGGTTTGTAATGGAATGTGGACAATGCGGACCAATTACTGGTGTGGTCCATTGTGGTGTGCCAGCAGGAGTGTCGGATGTGTCCACGACACCTACCCCAGCCTGGCCACAGCGGCCGAGCTGGCTCGCCCTTGCTGGTCTGATCCAAAATCACGAAATGGGCTCCTATTTCTAGGTATAACATGCTGCCACCCAAGACTACGAATGTTTTGTACCAAAAATCCAAAGAGAGGGATGATCTGAACTAGATTCATGCTAAAGAAGGAACATGAATATGAGAATACGAGTCTGTGCTTCATGTATTTTTTACAAGGGGCAAGGATACTGCCCCTTGGGAGGATGGTGTCACTTATGATATCATTAAACCTCTTAGATGTGTACCTGGTGACCCATTATTAACACTGTATACTATGAGTTGTGCTACGGGTCACCTACCATCCTTATGGACCAACAGTATGTTTGTACCAATACCTAAACACAATCAACCTGATGAATTTCGCACCCTATCCCCGACGAGTTGCCTATGCAAAACATCTGAGAGGATTGTGCTCAACAGACTACTGCACAAACACAGATTTGGTTTGACTTGTGCCGGTGTCCCCGGCAAGTTTATTGTGCACCCCCATGGTCATTCTGTGAGCGGTAGCGCAAAAGGATTACAGGGGCCAAAAAAGGTCATAGTCAGACCCCAGTGGGTTATAGGAACTCAGGATGTTACTATTCATTGCAGGTTTCTTTACCTATTTTACATAGTTTCATATGGTAATTTTTACCGACTAGGTGCAAACTCAGAGAACATATGTCACCTAATATCAATGGTTTCACACATAGCAAAAATGTACACAAATGTATGACTACTTTCATAGCAGTTTGTAGGGATAGACGGCACAAGTTGACCACTTTTCTTGACCTAGAAACTGCATTTGATATTACTAACACGCAGGTTGTTATGTATGAGTTAGCAGATATGGATGTAGGTGGTCGGCTCCAGCATTGGATATTCGATTATCTTTTTGAAAGAAAGTTTGCGGTGATTTTTCAAGGCTACTGAAGTAAAGTTAAGACATGCTACACGGTAGCCCCACTTTGTCTAATGTCTTGATCAAAGCGTTACTGAAATCAATGCCTGAAAGTTCAGGAACATTACTATTACTTAAGCTGATGATATTCTTGTACACACCAATTACATCGTGAAATGCAACCTGTTCTTAACTGCATACACATAACTTGTGAAAGCCTTGTCTTTATCATGTTTACAGAAAAATAACAAGGTCTTCAATAAACGAATTGGTAATTGTAGAAGCGGATGATGTAAACTGAAAATGGATGAAAAGCCCATTGGCTATGTCTACTTCTTTAGATTCCTTGGTATCTCGATGCCATGTGCTGTAGCTGGTGTGCAAAAAAATTAATCAACAATGTACAGATAGACTCAGAGCTCTTATAGTTGCTGGAAGGTTCAGTTCTAATCATAGTGCAAACATCAGAATTGTTAAGATGACCAACTTAGCATATATAAAACCTGTATTAGATTATCATACATCAACTCTAGTCTTACATAGTAGTAAAGATGCATTATAGTAAAGATACTGACGCTTGAAAAACTACATAATGAAACCTGGACATCATCACTAGTCATTACCATTGACGAAGGGAAAATTGGCTTTCATGGAATCCTGGAACACATTTCCCATTCTCGGCCATTCTTCAAATAAGTATGCAAGACGTGTCTTCATTCTCCACGCACATGAATGATGACTTCCAGTCATGTGGTGTCTTTGTGTTGTTAATGTTCATGATGGCTCAAGTGACGTTGGTATACACAGGCAATGTATTTCACTGTTTTGACAGATGTTCATAATATCTGCTCAACAGGATTTGTTTTGATCAAGTGTTCCTCCGAGGGTTCCACCCAGCGGTAAAAATCTATTGTCATTGCTTGTATCCAACCAGTTATCTATTCCTTAAGAGTCCCATTCTCGTGTCATAACCTGTACCCATCGACATTCATCAGTCGTTGCACTACATACTACCACAAAAGCTATGATAAAGCATCACACACTACCACAAAAGCTGTAGTGCAACATCAAACACTACCACAAAAGCTGCGGTATAACTCGACAATCACTACCACAAAAGCTGCGGTAAGCCATCACCCACGTTAAGACTATAAACTTACCTCCTTCCCCAAAACCAGTGGCCACACATCCGCACCCTTCCTCCTCTCCTCACAACCAGAGACCACAGCCACCCTCTCTCCCTTCCTCCCTCCCTGCAAACAGTTGTCACAGAGTCCCTCCCTGTCCTCAACCAGTTTTCATAGACTCCCTCCCTTCCCTCAACCAGTGGCCGCAGATACCCTCCCTCCCTGCAACCAGTTGTCTCAGACTCCACCCCTCCCCTCAATCAGTAGCCACAGACCCCCTTCATTACTCCCTCCCTTCCCACAGATAGCAGCCACAGACCCCAATTCTCCCTCCATCCTGCTACAGCAATGGTGTGGCCTCTGAAGTGCGGATGGAGGTCGGGTCACCCGTGTCACCCTCACCTTCAACAGCTTGATGGATCGTGGGGCAGAGGATGCTCCATTGGTTCCCTGGTATTGACCTGGGTGGGACATGGTGGGCTCGCCAACTGACCTTCTGTCTTTACCAGTTACGAGAGACGTTCTATCAGTTGGCCACCAAATGACTTTAAGATATCTTTAAATATCCAGAGATAATGATGCTATATTGGTAAGAACCGTTGACTTCAGGTGAGTGAAGTTGATGGAGATCATGACTGTTTTGACTTAAGGTGGCATGAAGCAAGTGTTTAGCTGGGCACGACCACAGGTGCTGCTTACAAGTGGGAAAGCCGTGACCACAGGTACCAGTGACAGGTGTTGCAATAGTACGTGGTCACAGGTGCCAGTAACAGGTAGTACAGTTGTGACCACAGGTGCTGGTGACAGATGGGGCAGCTGTGACAACAGGTGCCAGTGGTGCAGCTGAGTCCACAGAAATAAGAGACAGATGGTGCAGCTGTGACCACAAATGCTACTGACAGATAGTGTAGCTGGTAGTGACATGTATCACATGAAAGGAAAGTACAAGAGTAGAAGCAGGAGGAGCAGCAGGAGCAGCAGTAAGAAAAGCAGTGAGAACAACAGAAGCAGCAGCAGCAGAGACAGAAGCAGTAAAGACAACAGGAGTATGGGAAGGATAAGCACAGGGAATGACAGCTCGGACATACCTAGGAGAGGCAGTAGTCATAACAGCAAGGCCTGGAGAGCTAGCAACTACAGCAAGAGGAAAGGAGGCAGAAGGAGGAGCAAAGACAGAGACTACAGAAGAAGCGGCAGGTGTGACGACAAGAAGAGCAAGAATGACGGTAACAACAGCGGTAGGAGCGGTAGCAGCATGATCAATAGAAGCAGCAGCTGCAGCAGGGGTAGCAGGAACAGTGGTAGTAGCGGGAGCAACAGTAGGAGAGGCAACCGCAGGAGCCGCAGTAGAAGTAACCGCAGGGGCAGCAGCAGGAGAGGTAACCGCAGTAGCAGCAGTAACAGCAGCTGCTGCAGGAACAGACTTTCAACCCCAAGACGCAAATTAACAACAGAATGATTAGTAACGAAAATGGTTGAGTATATCCTATTGTCTGTATGATACCTGGTTTTAATCATCTTATTCTACAAGAGCGGCTGATTCATTGTGCACTCCTGCCCATCCTGTACCGCTGGCACATGAGAGGATATGGTGCACAAAGGGTGTAAGGAGTGGCGAGGGACCTCCATAGACAAGTGACAGTACGAGTTAGAAAGTTAAAGAAATGTTTACACGGATTAGGTAATACTGAATGAATTATGCAAACAGGTAAACAATACATGAGCTTTTTACAAAGTTTGAGCAACGACGACCACTTCTAATAATTGAACTCATTCTAATGAGATGATTCAGGATACTTAAAGGTATCTGATGCATGGTTGAGGTGGTGAGGGAATAACTATGCCCAAAATTGTTGATCATTGTACGTCAGCACTACTGAGTATATAACGTTCAGTGATCGTGGTAACAGACTGACGAAGGGCACTAGTTAGGTCAATGAAGAAGGTGGGACGACGTATACCACCCGGCGGAGCACCAAGTTCACGCTCTTTGCTTTCACATTTGTGTCTTTTATCAGGTGACTTTCTTCTCGACAAGTCGCTAGTGATCCAGCGTAGATACAGCTAGTTCATAGACGATTACAAGTCGATGGACAGTATCATAAACAAGATCAGGGAAGGCGATACAATATTACTCAGTATGAGGAGTTTGAATTCCTTGATGTGCACTTGTTTTCTTACAAGAGACAATGTAGAATGGGTGATAGGAGATGAGTGATGACCATCATGGCCCGTCCGTAAGTTGATCAAAGTTATCTAAACACAGTTCTTGTCTACTCCAAGATAGATGACCGTTCTATCAGACCCAGACGTGGCCACCACCGATGGGGAGGTAAAAGTGACCAGCAGCTGACCTGGCCGGCGGGCAGGTCACCAGCAACAGTTGCCCTGACCAGACCAGCGGGAGACCACCAAGGGTCTCCGACCCTCACCGACTGTGATGGAAAAGGAGTTTCTTCTCGATGACTTGAATGATTCGAATGAATTTTGCCGCAGGAGTGGGAAAATTTATCGCGCGCTCCAGGGTGACAGTTTTTGGGGTTAAGGTGAAACTTGTGGTTGTGGGTTGGTGATGGTGGGGGATGGGCGGCACTGGTGAGGTACAATGCACACCTTGTTGGTGGTGGTCCTCCTGGGTGGGACGGTGACACTGGTGGAGCAAGGGTGACCTTACTGGTGACCAGGGTAGTACTAGTTGGTACAGGTGGCACTCGTGGGTGAGGGTCACTGCTGGAGGAGGAGCCATCCTGATGGTTAAGGGTTTTACTGGTGGCATTAAAATGACACTGCCTGGGCAAGTGTGGCACTGGTGGAGGAGTGTTTTACTAGTAACGACATGGTGGTAATGGTGGGTGGAGCTGGTTAAAAGGCGACCAGCAATATAATAAAGGCAATGGTGTATTGAGGAGGGACTGTTGAGGTAAGGATGGCTGAGGATTGTACTGGTGGGTAAGGCTGGCACTGGTTGGGTATGATGACACTAGTGGCATATGTGTGTCACTGGTAGGATGAGTTAAGAAAGACAATGGTCCTTACCTTATAACATCTCCAAACATTACAAGGTATTGTCTGATCTCAGGAACACACCGGTGGCAGGAATGGTGAGCTGCCTCACTAGTCTTACAGGTAGTGACGTATTTGATATCTATCACTAAGGCATTACAGTGATTCTAGAAGGAACAGCCTTAGTAAAAGAGCTTAAAGCTATACAAGATATTCTTCACCTTGTAAAAAACACATATGTATGGGTCTATCTGTGTGTGGATTTGAGACAAATGTTTCCAACGTAACAATAAATGGAAAAAAGAAAAGAGAAGAAACTGCGGAGGATAGGAGTTAAACAATCCTTACTGTGTAGGGTCAAACGAACACATCCAACATGGAAATGTTTCATTAGCAGCAGATGAGTGAGTGTCTGTCACGAGCCACCAGAAGACTAATGATAAATGCTATAATTCACTGCTTACGGCTCACGCTAGACACTATGACCCTTTATACCTTACTGAGCCCAGCAATTATAGATAGATTCTGATTGTCTATTGAGAGAAACAGATCTGAAACATAAATGTTCGCAGAAAGGCAGGAGACCTTGAGAATAATTATAATAACTGAAGTTTGATTTCGAAAGACGATGATGGAATTAAAAAGAATAAACCAAAATTAGAATTAGAAATAACATTTGTAGACGATTCTTTGGTGATACACCTTCGTTATCATGGCATGAAAATATCATAGAACAGTCTGCGTTCCATGCGATGCACACAGATGGTGAGGGAAGTAGTTTGAACGATTGATTACTCTGTATCCCCTTTTGTACCATCGTCCACGGGATGGGTAGGTGAACCATCGTCCACGGGATGGGTGGGTGAACCATCGTCCACAGGATGGGTAGGTGAACCATCGTCCACGGGATGGGTAGGTGAACCATCGTCCACAGGATGGGTAGGTAAACCATCGTCCATGGGATAGGTAGGAGTGCACGATAGATTCGTGCACGTAGGAGTACAGAGCAAAAGGTCACATAACAGTAATAAGAATTCCACGATTACGTTTCACAGTCATCGGATAGAGACAGGTGCTGCGTGTGTGTCACTGATGAAGATTTGATGTGAAAACAATAGTGACTTGAGGTCTGTCCGTGGTGTGACACCGAGGCCAAGCAAGCTGGGTTGAACCTTGGCTTTTCCTAACTCAATTCTCCTCCCCGGCATTTTTCTCTTCATCCTGATTTCTTCCTTTTCGCTCCTGCAAAGCGTCCTTTATTGACTTAAGCAACAATGATGAACATGAGATTAACGCAGGCTTGTCATTCGGTCAACCTATTATGTAAGCAGCCTATTCCTACGATGTTTTTACAGTAGTTCAGTAGGCAGAATTTTGAGGCGAACTAATGGTGAACGATATGTGCCGTCCACTCACGTGTGTCAGAGGGTATTGTGGACCTGAAGGACTGACGGGTTAAGATCCAGTCGAATGTCCAAGGATCCATGTTTGCAGGCCTTAAGGCCTATTGCTCCAAGAACTCTATGACCATTTAAAATATTGGAGATATTCTTGCATTATATCCACAGTTTGCCGCGCACTGAGGTATGAAAGTATCTTGTACATATAGAGCGCACTGATCATGTAAAATAATGCATGATAGACTCATTGTCCCTAAATCTCTTTGTTGAGCCTCTGTGCATCATGCATTTCCCATAATGAAATGCTTTGTCTATCTATACTTAGGCAAATAAGGATGAGAAATGCTAAAGATAAGGATAAGGATCCTTTCATCTTGACCATGTTGAGGTGTTGGGAAAGTGATGCGGCTTCGGACCGAATCTCATATCGTTCCTATCAGCCTCATCACCACCCTGGTGTGCCCGTCTGCTACAGCTTGTTAGTCTCACACTTGCTTCGCAGTGTCTGGAATGAGGATGTCAGTCAGTTTGCTCCCTCATCTCTCATACCCGTGGCTATCTGAGGACCCATTTGGAAGCCTAACTATCGAATCTCTTTCTTGTACAAATTCCTTTCGTACGGGGGTTTTATACGTATATAGACACTGCTCTCTTTTCTGAAAATAACACCGGTGTTGCCAAAATAAAAAGAAAATAATGGAAAAGACTGAGAAGAGAGACATATGCGCGTAATTCTCTTTAGTTTTTGCTCATTTGTACGTGGTCTGATGGTCCATGCACATTCCTCTGTAAATGTAACCACGTTTGTACTCTCCTGATGATAGGTTTTGATACCTTGCTGTATTGGAAACAGTTCTATATTAGATGGTGATGGTGATGGTGGAACACCCAAGGAGATGAGTTCTGTGCCTTAGGGACTGACTACATGCTGCAGGAAGCAAAGATTCTCTTCACTAACATGAAGTAGAGAGTTGGTGGCACTGGTGGAGTGAGGATGGCACTGTTGGAGTGAGGATGGCACTGGTGGAGTGAGGATAGCACTGGTAGAGTAAGGATGGCACTAGTGGGATGAGAATGGTACTGGTAGGGAGAAGGTGGCTCGGATAGGGTAAGTGTAACAGTAGTGAGGTACATATGGCATAGACTTTTTTATATTTCTGCAGTGAAAGCGGTGAGCGGAGGCGCAAAATGTCCAGGCACTTGGCCTCAGAGATTGAGTTAGATGAGACAGGTTACATAGAAAAGATAAGCGTTTACAAGGAATGAGCAACGTTGTATGGATCATTCAACACTGTGATTTATAAAGTGAATGAACTGTTTACAAAGACTGAACAGCAATGATTGGAGTATTCATGATATGCAAAGTTGGTACACTTTTTATACTTTTCTGATATCTGAGGTAGGAATTGTTATGGATGAAGTGCTTAAGCATATGTTGTTATACTCAGTAGGAACTATTACTGAATTTGCAAGTTTTACAGCAGTCAAATACATCACGTTGCAGAGTATAAGAGTAACTTGGCTGGTAATTCACATTTGGTCTGTTCATCATCAACAAGAGGGGCAAACTCTCGTGTGTGTCAATGATCCTGTGGGAGATGGGCAACAATACATCTGGGCGTCTACTGATCCACTGGGTAACATTGCTAGGTGTAGAGGTGGCATTGGTGAAGTGAGAGTGACATTATTGAGGTCGAAATTGCGCTGGTATATTGATATTGCCAGTGGTTGAGAGAGAGAATGACACTGATGTGTTGAGAGTGGCACTGTAGAGTTGAGAGTATCATGGTGGGATGTTGTGAGTGGCAGTGATGGGGTACGGGTGGCGCTGCGGGGTGGCTGACCACACGTGAGTGACAGGATCATCAACTGGCACCGCAGGAGGGGAGGCCATTACTGGACGACCCCGAGTGTCGCGTTACCCCACGACCAGCGGCGGTAGTGGCACGCCAGACTAAGGCTGTGGTGGTCGGTGGGTGAGGTTGAGTTGCGGGTGGATGAGATGTGGATAATGTGGGTTAGGTGGGAATGTATCTATTCAGTAGGGTTGAGGTGCGGGTGGATGAGGCGTGGATAATGTGGGTTAAGTGGGAATGTATCTATTCAGTAGGGTTGAGGTGCGGGTGGATGAGGCGTGGATAATGTGGGTTAGGTGGGAATGTATCTATTCAGTATGTCTGATTATCAATACCGTCCATAGAATTATCGACCAGGACGTTCATAAGACCTCTCGCCACCAGTTCCAGGTTAGACATGAACCAGGTGTTGTGTCTCTACGTTCCCCAGCTGGGGAGGTGTCGGTGTGCTCCTGGTCGCTCCGTTCAAATAGAACAGATTAAGATCGTACCCTCAGGCTTCAAGATAACCAGATGGGCCTCATATGACTCCAGAACTGACCATTTCTTTTCATAGCAATGAAAACGGAAACCTTTTTTCATATATGAAAACGATTAGATCGTCTGATGTGATATCTAGAGTAGTGATTTCTATGGTAGTGATATCAAGAATTGTGATATCTAGGGCATTGATATCTAGGGCACTGATATCTAGGGTAGTGATATCAAGGGAAGTGATCTCTAAGGTAGTGATACTTAGTCATGATGTCTATGGTAGTGATATCTTGGGTAGTGATGTATAGGGTGGTGATAGATAGAGAGTGATATCTAGAGAGCAGAGATATCTAGGGTAGTGATAATAAAAGTACTGATATCTAGGAAGTGATATCTAGGGTAGCAATGTAGTGATACCTAGAAAGTGATATCTAGGGTAGCAATGTAGTGATATCTAGGAAGTATTATCTAGGGTAGCAACATCTAGAGTGGTGATATCTAGGGCGTTGTTATACAGAGTAGTGCTATCTATGGAATTTTTGAAAACAAGTTACTTTATGACATCTTACCTCGTAATATCAAATTCTACAGATATTGATCAAGTTGAAAAATTAATACTCAACAGTTTGACTTGTTTGGTAGACTCGGGAAAGTTCACTCTTCAAACAGACAGACAAAGCATTGAGATCTTCAGGCTACAGTGTTAATAGGGATGAAAATAATCTAAGATTTAGCATATATGGTAAACCTATATGTCTCTTCATGTAGTCACTACTACTCTACTTATCACAATAAAGTAAAACGTTCTGTGTCTTCGTCGATGTTTCTTACAGCACTTGGTATATCTAGTTCAGAAATCATTGATGATGAACTTTGCAGTGTCTATGACACCTTTTATGAATTATATGCCAAACTTTTCCTTGATTTAGCTCGTAATTCTGTTAGATTTCTTTTTTACAATGTTCAACATAAAGATCCATTTGTGAGCATAGATTTATTAGTATTACCCCATTGTGAGAACTTGCTTCACGTTCCTGTTTCGTTGAAATTTCTGAATATTAATGTAGAAAGTGTGATCAGTTTTACATTGGTGAAATTGGTAAGGCTAAGATCTTAATATTAAGATTAAACAAGATATGAATTGTGTTAGTTATCGTTAATAAGCAGTGTTAATGAAGTGTTAATGAAGCAGTGTTAAGGTTATCACACACAAGAACTCAGTAATGGATAGAGATGTTGAATCGTCTCTTATCAAACATAGTAGAGATATCAGTATACATTGAAATGCTGGTTTATATGAATTAGATAATTTCAGAATTAGAAAAATTGTAATCAAGTTTCCCAGAACATAAGCTAATCAAAGTTTGTAGCATGAGAGAGGTGGGGTAGTCGTGGGTGACCTGTGTTCTAATTCCTTCAACTTGTCTCTTCATTTATTCGCTGGCCCAACCCAGTGGCGGCTGGTATGTTGTATTCCGGTTCTGTCTATCTGTACTCAGTCCTGAGTACCGACCTATGTCAATGTACAAAACCCACTGTAGCCTCTGTTCTTGCCCACACCTACCCCCGTACCTACATGCTTTTCATCCACACACCATTATTGTGTAGTTAGACAAATAAAGTCTTTTTAAGCCTTACTGTTATCATTGACTCTTGGTCCTAGTTAGATGTGGGTCAGAGATGAGCGGGTGGCTGACCCAGATGGATGATGGGCACACATGTTCTCAGGCTGTCAGAAGAAGCAGTGGAGTCATTTGTCCATAACAGAAGTGAACACAATAGATCTGAATATATATATATTTTGTTTATGATAACGCTGTATTGTAAGATTCACTAAATCCTCTGAAATCAGATAAGTTCACGAAAGATATTAATTTTTGCACGTTTCACTGCGAGTCCTCGGCGTTTAAGACTATTTCCTAATTTGAAATGTTAGTGGGTATGTTTTTCTTGTTAAAAATGACTGGCAGGTTCGCAAAATCTCATATATGTCCCAGCTAAACTTACCTTCTCTTACATCGGATAAGATATACCTCAATGATTATACAGTTTTTGAAAAATGAACATCAGCGTTCATTTTCATTCCCATATCAGTAAGAGATGAAAGAGGACAGAATATTCTCTTTGAGTACGTTGAACATATACTGCTTGAAGAATGTGTGGTTTATCTAGATCACTACAAACGTAACTCAGGATAAGAAGCAGTGATGGCCGAGTGGTTAAGGCGTCTGACTAGAAATCAGATGGGATCTTCCCGCGTAGGTTCGAATCCTACTCACTGCGTCGTGCAATGTTTTCTTATGAATTGAGAGTATATAGGAATTTTATGGTTGCTGAGGAAGTCTCAAGTTTCGTTAGATAAAATCGGGTACACTTGTCTCACTGTCCTTCATACCTTGAAGGCTCTGAGAACCAGTTTATAGCAGGTAGTTCATATGGAGACTCTGTGTTGTTCCTCTGGTCAATTGAACGTTGATATGGACGAATTGTAAACAGCTAGTTTGACTGAAATATGAAAAAATGTAAGAAGGGAAGTAATGATATACAGATTGAGATATATCTTAAATATGAAGAAGATATTTAATCAATAACTATTTAGTTACTACGGTTCATAAATGAAAATAGAAAATGAGGTGTCGTCAGTCTCAAGTAGAACTTGTAATGCTCTACTTCAGACTGAGTCACGTGAGGCACCAGAGACCTGTGAACAAAACCATCAACAGTAGGATCAGGTCCGTCATCACTGCGTAGTGATTTAAATCTTAGCCGCAAGAGGGACAGACACCCCTACTCAACCTGTTGGCGGTAGCGAAAAAGGCCGAGATACTGAGCCTTAATGTTAGAGTTACATTAGCAAATTGCATTACAAGTGAACTGTTCACCAGGACTGGGCAACAATAAATGATTTATATGACGTTATATGATAAGGGTTACTAAAGGTTCACCATTATTAATTAGATTATATAACGTATGATGAACAAGCTATTTATAAAAGATGAAGTTAGGATTCTTTTCTAGTGTCTGAGGTAGACTATTGCTATGGATGAGGTTCTCGTACCTATCATGTAATGTACATATGCCATCGTATTTAAAGACACTAACGTTACAATAGTCAAATACGTTGGCTAGGATGGTGTTTTGGTTGGTACCAGTGTTACTGAGGTCTGCTGGCCTGTGGAGACGAGAGGGGAAGGGTGTTATAGTGTGGGATGCTCCGAACCTGTTGTAGATACAACTTACTGATTGTATCGGTAGTGCGAATCAAGGACACTTGGAATGTAGACCAATTCATAGATGAAAAATCCCGGGATGCTCTAAAAAGACTCTTCATACTTTTGATTAAGTCGACGGCATCTGGGATTGGTTGACGTTAGCCAGCAATCCTTCGTAGCATCCCATACATTCCTCAGTATAAGTAAAGTAAAACTTAATAATGAATGTGATATCTGTGGAGTCACAGAAAACAGAGTTGACCTCTTCTTTATTATTGTATGAGAGGATAACCTAAAGTTCCTGTAGCAAAGATATTAGATAGTATACGTTAAGCAGTTGCAATATTATTTCA
This sequence comes from Panulirus versicolor, assembly GCA_032361705.1. NCBI lineage: Eukaryota > Metazoa > Arthropoda > Malacostraca > Decapoda > Palinuridae > Panulirus > Panulirus versicolor. The sequence continues at coordinate 12,547 of JAUUDZ010441140.1, forward strand.
AACTGGCTTTACAAAACTGCGTTACGTTTTCAAGGTTACAGTGAGAAACTTAGTAACTAGCTGACCCCATGTAGAACCTTTCGGGCTGGTGTTAGGTTACTATGACACCTCACCAAAAGCCTGTGTGACCACCCAAGCTGGCGTTGGGTCACTAGGGCGCCTCATCAAGGGCCTGTGTGACCACCCAGGCTGGCGTTGGGTCACTAGGGCGCCTCACCAAGGGCCTCTGTGACCATCCAGGCTGGTTTTGGGTCACTATAGCTCCTCACCAAGGGTTCGTGTGACCATCCAGGCTGGTGTTGGGTCCCTGTGACGCCTCACCAAGGGCCCGTGTTACCGTCCGCTGAATCTGTGTCGCCATGATTCCTCATTGAGAGTTTGGCATGCTTGAAGGCATAGAGGCAAACGTTTGTTATGTCAAGGTTGCCAGGAACCATCGTAACGCTGGCCTGATGCAATTATCAGTCTCACTCGGGAGTTGTATGTTTGGCCGCAAGGTAAATGGGTCGGAGGTGAGCCAGGAAGGTGGAACATCTCACAACACCCGACACATCTCCTGTGAGGCGACCCAGATGGACTTCCC